>OZ020239.1:4786615-5039882 GCA_963971235.1 Cryptus armator | reverse complement strand
TTTTGCAAAATTTTAGTTTTACTTTTTTCTTTCGAAAGTAGTTATCTCCATTATTAGTTTCCCCAACAAATTTTTCTTTTTTTTTTTAACTCGTATGATTTTATAGATCGAAAAGATCGAAAAACGCCATATTACCAAAAAAATATATCATCATAAATACAAAATATTAATAAAAAAAAAAATAAAATAAAAAAAAATCATATTAAAAATTATACCGAAGAAATTTCAAACTTTTAATAATTATCGCAATAACCAATTATCGCGTCTCCAGAATTTTATTATTTTTTCCCATTAACATATAAATACGTAAAAAAATTCCTAAATAATCACTGAAATTCAGTGTCTCACCGTTTCCCACGATTTCCGTGCATTAAATTCACGGAAATTGCATCAAATACGAATCTTAAAATCAACGCAAAGAATCCTTCAAATTATATTATAATTTCCCTATCGATTGTCCATCGATATCTCGTATTTCAAACGACGAAGAAAAAGATATTCGCGAAACGTGAAAGAGACGCATAGGTAATTCGCAGCTGATGGATATGCATCGTTGAAAATCGGTGGAGGTGGAGTTTTTCGAGCGGATGGTGGAAGAGAGTACAGCGTACACGCTGGAGGTGGTGAACGGCAAGTTGGCGGCCGGCGAGGACGGCGATGGTTGCCTCGTGGTGGTGGCGGAACGGCGGGTATACGTTCAACACTCCCTTCTTTGTTGCTTGAGCCACTGGTTCCCTAGAAAGGTGACTATGCCAAGAAGACAGGAGGTATTGAGTCCGCGGCAGTTGTATCCAGTCACCTTTCTCTCTTCGTGACCGTAGCATATGTTTTGCGACCGTCAATGGCGCACTCGCGGCTCTGATCGGCGCTGAACGTTAGGCTCCAAAAAATAGATCGAGTGCACTGCTAAAAAAAAAAAAAAAAAAAAAACAAAAAACAAAAAATCTACAGTCGTATTTCTCGTTTGCTAATCGATAATCCTAATCGTGTTGAAATTTTTTTTTTTTGTTTTTTTTTTCGTTCGAAACAATCGTATCGATCGAAAAATTAGTAAAATTAAAAATTAAAAAAAAAATTCGATTAATTGACGAATTAAATAAAAAAAGAAGATAAAACGCGCCGGTTAATTCACTCGTAAGTGTTCGTTGACGAATTATGAATACGAAATAGTAAAGTGAATAGGCAAAGTATAAAAAAAATTATTTATTTAGGAACCGTTTGAATTTCTGACACTAATACGTGTAACAGAGTCTCGCGAGACGCGGTTCTTGAAGAATCAACGTTTTCCCTTCTGTCATCGCGATACACACGCGGTTCTCGAGTTTCTCTATCGCGGTTAATTGCTATAAACAGCATTGAGGTACATGCGCTCCTATACGCGAGTCGAGATTGTCGTGAGAGTGTGTCAACGACGAACGAGGAACGGGACGATCGGAGTTTTGTTTTTAGCGAATAATACATTAATTTAATTCATTTAAACGGTTAAATTGATCGGAAAAACACAAAAGCGGCCGTTGATAGAGGCCTATCGCTACGCTTTTGATCGAATAAACGATCAAACCGGCCGACAAGATGCTGTGGGTGAACAGCGCGTTACTCGCGTTGGCGGTCTTCAGCGTCGGTGAGTCCCGAAATAATTTTTTATTTTTATTAAAATATTATTCATTGTGTTTGAATTTTTTTTTTATTATTAAAGGAGTAACAGAATTTGTAATATAAATATTAAAAAATCAACATTTTACTTTGGTTGATTTTTTATAATTTTTTTTTGGTCCGAATAACGCGTTTCTCGAATAATTCGAATTTTCGCGGTTTCCGATCGGAATTAAATAAAAATCATCGATTGTGTTTTGCGAAGGTGTTTACATTTTATTTTTCGTCGGTGAGTCCCCAATCGGATTTTTATTGGTCACACGATTATTTATTGTGACTGAATAATTTTTTTTTTTCAATGAATAACAAAATCTGTTTTTTTTTTTTTTATTTTCGTAACAAATTAAAATATTTATCGCCATCCATAATAAATTTATTATCATCCAATAAAGTATCAAAAATCCGACGTCTCGTTTTAGTAAATTTTATCTAATTTTTGTTTTTTTTTTCGGTTTCGAATAACACGTTTTTTTTTAAATTCGAATGCCCGCGGCTGCCGGTTGGAATAGACGAAAATAGGTAATTTTATGTTACGAAGGTGTTAAAATCTTATTTGTCATCGATGAATCTCAAATCAGTTTTTTATTCTCACTGCAATTATTATTTATTCTGCTTAAATATTTTTTTTTTGTTTTCAACGAAAAACAAAATTTGTATTTTTTTTTAGACCGTAACAACTTGAAATTTTTCCGTTATCCATTATTAATTTATTATAAATTCAATGTAATATCATTTTTTTTAATTCCTCGGTTCACTTTAGCCATTTTTTTTTTTTTTTTTTTTTTTTTTTCGTTTTGTTTTTCAAAAAACGCGATTTTTTTTTAAAACCGAATATCCGCGGCTCCCGATCGGAATTGAATGAAAATAATTGATCGTCGATTACGAAGGTGTCTAAACCCTGTTTTTCACTCGTAAAGAGAGGGAAACGCCGGTGTAACTTCGGTGTAACGCCGTTAGCGTACACACCGATATACTCGCGAAAATGTCGCTTTACGTAATAACATCGCGGCTCAGTTGGATAACCGGTATCACGCGGAAATCAAGTTAATTATTCCTTGTCCCGGGGGCCGTTGCTCGAGGGTCTCCCTCAGGGCATCTCGACTACTCGTTTCAGACTTTTCTATTCGCGCGTATCGAGATCCAGGAAAGTAAATCGAAGCAGTGAGAAAAATTTGACTGTTTCCTAATTTGTCGATACAGACGAATTTCTTTTTTCCTTTTTTTCTATCCCCGACAATTTTACGAACCGCTCGTTATTTACCAATGATACAATTGTCCCGATTGTTTTTCTGTATATATACATTATTTCGTTAATTTTTTTTTTTTTTTTTTTTCGTAATCACCGCGAAATTTCGAAACGGACGAACCCTTACGAAATTCATAGCCGGCGCGGCGGCGCGGGAAGACAGATAAAGATAGAATACCGTTTCGGTTCGCCGCGGAACCTTGTAAAGGCATTTCGTCGTTTGAAACTGTTTTTTTTTTTTTTTTTTTTTTTTTTTTTTACGCGTAACACAACGACGTTGACGACTTCGATGAAACCCACCGGGTCCTGTTGTCCGCTGCCGGTGGGCGGGCAACAGCGACGACAAAATGTTTCTCTATCGTGGAATATCTTATGATCGGCTGTACGGCACGTTATACAATAATTATGCGCGCTATTGTATTCGCGAAATTCTATCGAACGAAAGATAGTAATGACAACGCGAAATATTTTCGACGGTTTAGCGCGATGAGATCGAATACTTTTGGTTTAATTTCCGTTTTATAATTTCGCAATGTACTACGAGTCATCATGTCGTCGTCACGATTACTCGTGACTACTGTATCGCGCGGAGATATTGTTGTTCGGTCCATTCGGCGAGTTACGACGACGCGAAAGGTCACAATAATTGCTAAGATATTATAATTCAGCGGTTGAACATCGGCGTGAGTCATCGCGCGTTTCTAATTATCATATGTAGATTTGAGGGAATGTTGAAAGAAAAATGTGAAAATTACGACGACGATAGATTTTATGGAGCCGTCGAAATTATTAGGAATTTTTAGCACCTCACCTTCGAAGGTAATTTCAAATGGTCCATTTAACTATAAATTCGAGTGAAAAAAATCTGAAAAAAATTAAAAAGCAAAAAATTGGTGTTCTAAACCGACATTTTGTATACCTCGTCGCATTATTGTTATGATCAAAATAAACGGTAAATAGCGATCGAAATTAGAAGGAATTTTTTATCTGTTTTTATATCGGTGGGTAAAACAGAAAAAAATTACGTCTTTTTTCGTATTAATTTTATTAACACGAAACACACGTGTTTTTTTTTTAATTTGATTTCGTTTTTATTTTATTAATTTTTTTTTCGTTTTTACTTTATTTTTTTATTTATTTTCGTTTTTACTTTGTTTTTTTTTTTTTTTTTTTTTTTTTAATCTTTTTCTCTTTGCGATCGTTTTTTTTTTTAAATAATTTTCAATGAATCTCGATTCTCACTCCGCGGGTGAGAGCGGATTCTTATAAAGTCGCGATGCACATTGCTCGTGCGCTCGCGCGTCCGCGCGCGCGCGTCCGTGTGCGCTGAACGAGGACGAACTTTCGTTCTCGAACTCTCAAGGCGACTCCGACTTGGTATGTATCTGTGTGGACATTTGTGTATATAATCCCGAATCGTCACGGACGAGAGGAAAAATTCATTCGGATTTATTTATTATCTCCGGGTCGGGACTCGGGCCGCGAAATATGGGTCTTTCTTATCCGCGGATCAAGAGCGCGTGCCCTGCGCGCGTTTTACTTAAAAATGAAGTGCAAATGCAAAAATCGCACTTAATTTTTTTTTTTTTATTTTTTTTTTTTGAAATTTTTTTTTATTAAAACAAAAACGAAAATCAAGTTAAGAAAAAATAATTTTATTCTTAATTTATTTTTATCTCGTATTTGTAAAGTGCAAAAAAAAAAAAATTAAAGTTATTATTATAAACAAATAAATAATAATAAACAATGAATTAAACTGAACTGAAATTAACTCCCTGATAGTCGGAAGTTGAAAATAAAAAATTCATAAAAAAATGTTTCGTATTGTTGAGAATTTTTTTTTTTTTTGTTTTATTACGGAAAAAATGTTACCATAGCATTTTCAGGTGCAAAGCTCTATGAAACACAATATAAAATTCCAAGAATAATCGTTCTAAAAAAAAAAAAAAAAAATGACTATTTCCCCATTGAAAATACCCAAATATGGCGCTCTAAACGATTAAAAGTTAACAGAAATCTCGAAATCAATCATCGCAATACGAGTTCCCGACCTCGAGTCTCGACAATCGTGTAAAAGTACACAAAAGATCGCGAAATAGTGATGTCAGCTGTTCGGCTACAGCGGATTCTCTCCGCGATAAACCGTTATATTTCTTCCCTTCCGTAAACTTCGCGTTTCCACGGTAGCGCCTTATATTATTATTATTATTTTTTTTTTTGTTGCCTCGTAGTCTCTTTCGCTTGTACCCCCCGTTTAAGTAATTATATCGTTATAGAAGAAATAATTTGCAGTGACCTCGATATCGAAATGCCGGTAGCCAAGTATGACACTCGTCGCGTATCGCGCGATAGTATACATGAGAAAAAAAAAATGATACTTCCCATAGCCGGTATCATTAAAATCGATTCTCCCCCTTTCTCTCCCCCCCCCCCCCCTCCCTTCCCCCCGAATTCAGAAATTACTTGGATTTCCAAAGTCTTAGTCCATAAAGTAAGTAACGCCTCGGGGCACGAAATACCGTTGGTATGTCGAGCGTTATATTTTTACAAAATGCATTTCTGAAACCTAATCCAGTAGGACGATCGTATACACGTGTACATCTATATTTAGTGTTTACATACCAACCAGTTTTCGTAACGCTATTATGTTAATGATCCTCAGCAACAGGTAACTCCGCTTGAGGAGAGCCGTACCATCATTTATTATCGTACATACGATCGCAAGTCGAATGCTTTTACGCGGAGTGTTTCATTATAGTTGTTTCAAAAATCGAAAAAAAAAAAAAAAAAAAAAAAAAAAAAAAAAAATCGCGTTTCTTATCGAAATCAATCGCGGAAAATCGAAAAAAAACGACGTTGGTAATCGAATATTAAAAAATAAAAAAAAAATTTCAAAGCCATCGGTGATATATGTAAAATTTCGAGTGCCTGAGACTCGCGTACCTTAATAATTATTAGCGGCTAAAATAATAGAATGATAATCAAATAAACTATAAAATAACGAACATTAAACATCTCCAGTCTCTTAAAAAAAAAAAAAAAAAAAAAAAAAAAAAAAAAGTATCATTTTTTGTGTTTCGTATTCCCGAGCCGCCGAGTATGTTAACCCAACGTAGGCGTACTTCGAATACCTTTCAAGTACAAGGATAGATTGCCAATTATTTTCGAGCGCTCCTCGTAAATGCGCTTCGCATCCTGAGGATTATTCAGTGCCTCGACTACCTTTGCCTCCCATCTACATGTGTATTTCCATTATAGTTTCTTCCAAGCGATGCATCTCCCGGGTGGAGAGCCCTTTTGCCCTTTAACTTCGCAATATAACAGACGGTGTACGTGGTCAGTACCTTATAGTATTCCTCCCTCGCAATTTCCAACGGCAAAGCTACCCATTGCACTTGGCCCGGTGGAGTTCCACGCGATTATTCTCGTCGAGAGTACTCCCGCTGTAGTGTCTTTATACGAGCTTCGGATAGCTCTCGGTGCGTATCCACCGCGATGTATATAGGTATACGCGGCGATGATATACCCGTAAGAAGACGTTGTCTTGTAGGGTAGAGAGTGCGGACCGATCCTCGTTCGCCAGAGTCCGTAAATCCATCTTCTTTCCCTCGCATCGCGAACGCGTCGGCTACGAATACACCGGAGCGCGAGATAGGAATCCCCTGCAAATCTTGCAGGGGATTCTACCGGCAGACGAACAACGGACGATCCCCGCCGTGGGTGATGCTGCGTTCCTATGCAAGAAACATACATCTTCGCCCGGATCTCTGTGGCAAATGCCGACGAGATGAGCGGCGACCGTTGCAGCCTCTCTATCTCTATGCATATATTATATCTATATATGTAGACGAGAACATCACGATACCAAAGATTCCGCGGATTATAGCTAAGCGCGCGATAAATAGAATACTTTACTTTGTTCTCGAGTCGGTGTCACGGCGACTCCGATCTTTTGTTTCGCGAATGTTACACTCGGAATCGCGAATCGTTGGAGCGGTTACTCGCTTTGTTCGAAACACAGTTAGTCTTTACGATCGGATTTTTTTTTTATTTGCCTAATTTCTTAATTAACGTAATTACGCCATATTACGTCCGGAAAAATAACTTTTCAAAAAATCATTCTAAGAAAATGTTTTTTTTGCTAACTTTATACCAATTTTTTTCCCGAATTTATCTCACTTTTTAAATATTTTTTATCATTAAAAAAAACACGCGGAATAAATTTAAAAAAAATTATTTTCTTAATTTTTATTTTTTAATTTTACGTAAAATTTTTTTTTTTCCATATTTTGCATATATCTCCGTATATCCATAATTTCCACGAGGATTTCCTTCCGGTATTCGTAAAATCTTTGATCCCAAAATTCCGATGTATTTCCATTGCATGCGCTTGCGATGTCTTTGTTAACCTGCAGAGTCATTCGCGTCTCTATAGTACGGTTTCTATCCATCGTTGTGTGTGTTTAACCACTTGCAAGCAGCTGTGAGGCAAATGCACTCATACAGCCATTGTATCTGTACACAAAGGGTACTTTTGCATAGGTATTCCAACGTTTCTCAGTCGCGCCTATCGTTACACATTATTTGCATTGCCTACGGAGACGCAAATAATTCTCCGCGGAGCATTCTTATTGCGAACTGTTAGTGTTGGTAGTATAATGGTAGGGAGGTGGATAAAGTCAATGATGTATGAGTATTGTTGCGCACTCAGTCCGGTTCTCTCCTTTTTCTTTTTGTTCCCACTTTTCCCTTTGCTGCGCACTTCTGATCGTTCTTATCCCGTTCGCTCTTTTGCATTCCTTTTTTTCCTCTTTCTTCTTGTCGTCGTACCTTACGTTACGTTTCGTTTGTCAGGTAAAATCTATTGCGAGACGACGGTGTCCTGTTGAACGACGCGTATTTAATCGGTACATATAGTTTTTATGCCTTTGCATAAAGTTCTAATGGAAAATACTCCCACGTCTGCCGCTGCATTGCGGTCCGCAATCCAATAGATACCTACAGTCCTTCCGCTCGTTCGTAGGGATAGTGTTTCGAAGCCGAGAGATTGCTGAACGACCAGATGCGGAACAGCCTCTTCGTTGTTTTTTACATGTTGAACGACGTCCCGTCTTATATGCTCACTTGCCGGACATTTATTCAACTTAAATCCGAGAAGCAAGGACTCCTTGTAATGCGTGTGTAGTGTCGATATCCCTATTCCTACATATCGAGATCCCTATGGAATAGTTCTACTCGTGGGTCAGTGTCCTTTCAACTGGTTTCACGTCAATTCGTATTTCTTTCGTATTTCGTATGCGTAGGAATAACGCAGTTTTGTACAAATAGAATCGCTACCGGAGCTCTCGAACGTCTCGATGTTTTTCTGTTATTAAGATTTTCTCAGAAATTCCATATTTCGCAGTGAAAATACTCATTTTTGAAAATAATTCCGAAAAAATTATTTTTTTTTTCTCAAAGTCAACAATTTAGAAAAAAAAAAAAAAAATTGAAAAAAAAAATTCGCTATTTAAAAAATTTAATTTACGTGTTGATAAACGAGTACCGCGGACTAATGCATTAAAATAGCTCCTCGTAAAGGCGCGACGAGTCTCCTACCGATATTTATCGGTTTTGGTACATTCTGAATTTTGCGAAGTAATCTTCTCCTCGTAACCGTTCCATTCCCTCGTCTTCTTCTATTTGGTCCTCTCTTTCGCTCTCTGTTCTCTCGTCGTTGTCATTATTTCACGGATGATTCGCTACACCGAGAGCATTGCGTCGAGAATGATTGGTTTCGGAGTCGCCGTAGTCGTTTCGTCTGGTATCGTCGTATACGTGACTATTCGTTCGAAATCGCGTTCCGCATCGTGCTGCACATTTGATGGCGGAGGTCAGGTTTTTCTTCCCATTGGGACTTTATCGCCCACGTGTCCAAAGAGCGCGCAAGACGGCGTAAGAGTACATCTCGTCGTTATGCGATGTAATGACATAATGCACAGTAATGCGCGCCCGCGCTTCTGGGAACGAACCGCAGAATACTATAAACCATTCAGAATTTGTAAGATACGAATTATTACGCGATACGATAAAACATCGCGTCGAGGACTGCGCGAGCGGACGAATTGGATGAATACTCTTAAAAAAAATGCGTTTACCGAAATTCTCGTTATTTTTAATTGGGATTAAAAAAAAAGCTAATAGTGAGTATAAATTCTAAAAAAATCCAAAAATGATTATAATTTCTATGAAAATATTTTTTATTAATTTTTTTTTTTTTTTTTTAATTTTTACTGTTTACGAACGAAAAAAATTCAGAAAATTAAAAATGTTCGCATCGTTTTCTCATTTAATTTCCTTTACTCGCGAAACTTTTTTTTACGAGAAAATCAAACAAATTACAAAATACGTTTTCTCACAACAAAAGCTTTGTGAATAAAAGAAATTAATTTGGAAGCACTTAGAAAATTTTTAGAATTTTTTTTTTTTTTTTTTTTTTTTTTAACTCAATAGACTACAATAGTATTTTTCCCAATGCGCGAAGGCACCCGTATCTGCATTGACGGGATAAATATATATATCTGTGATGTTTCTCACTGTTGTAGCATAATTATTGAAAGTAAACATTGTCATTAGTCAGTATTCCTAAGTTTTCGTCTTTGCGTCGACGTGTCCTTCTGAACAGAGAGGGTAATCAGTGCCATCGATGATCAATGGGCAATTATCTCGATTATCAAAGGATAATAGACACCGCAGGATAATACCAACGGCTCGTATGCGCGAGTGCCCTATGACGCAACGATGTACCTAATTCCTGTAACGGCGCGTGGAAATAACGGTGCGGTCTTCGTAAAGCCGTTTATATACAGTTATACTGTTATATGTATATATATATATATATATATACATATAGAGAGCATATCTCGTCACTGTCCGCGCAGAGTATCCCTCGTCACTGTGTTCCTAAACGAAATATATAACTACGCAACGTTACGTAACGGATTTAACTCGAGTCTATGCATAATGTCACTTTGCGTTTCCTTCCACGCCGTCGTATATTCCGTACTTCAGGTCGTTCAGTTTTCTTTCAACTGGAAACTTCGTATCGCCGTGTTACGCTCTGCTTCCGCTTGTCAAATGTCTTCATCTGCTTCTTCTTCCGATACGGAGAACGAGAGAATATATATATATTAATATATATACATATTATTTTTAATTAGATAAAAAAAAAAATAAAAAAATATATTTTTAAAAATAAATAAATAAAAAAAAAAATTCATCAAAATAATTTTTTTTTTTTTAATATAATTTTATTTATAAAAAATATTTATTTTATTTTATTAATTATTATTATTTATTTATATATTATACATTCTCTCGTTTACCTTCGACCTTCGAGTTCCTTTGGCGGCCGAAACAACATATTTTGCTTGCAGAGATTTTTTTTTTTTTTTTTTTTTCATTTCGAATAATTGTAATGAATTACTAATGATGTAATTATTCTAATAATATAAAGTCAATATTCAGTGCCGTATAGCGTCATACGCTCTTTACAATTATTGCGTGTTTTACACGCTATTTTAATGTGTAGTCATCCAATGAGACTCTCGATGTTTAATGCCCCGGGGACAGAGGATCTTTAAGCGCATACTTTACATGATTTTTTTTTTTTTTTTTTTTTTTTTTTTTTACGCGTCTATACAGCTATACCAATCTTATGCCTGAGGTAATAATGTTTCGTCACATTTACGGTACATCTTGCGATGGTTCGTCGATCCGAGAAGACCTCGAAAAGACGAACTCATAATTTTCGTCTTCGTTGCATCTTCCGCCTTTATTACCACCGAACGGCTCTTCAATTATCGGCTTATTAGTCGTCGGCTCGTCGCACATACTTTACCTAAAAAATTAATCACTACGACGAGGATGCTGCGCGCTGTTCTCGGCGGCTTTAGCGCGTATATTATAAATTGGAGTGTATTAAATTCCCGAACACGCGCCGCACTATCCGCCCGATAGTAATCAGTGTCTTCGCCGACATACATACGATTCCTTCGCTGTGTCATTACCGAGAACACCACAACCCGCCACTCAGTCTAAACTATTTGATACTTTTTGCCTCGTCGCGTTAGTCGCACTGTTGGCATCACGTATTCAATCTCTCGGGGAACTTTTACATTTTAAATTCATCGGTCTGTAAGGCTTTTCTCTATCATTTCGTTACTTCTCGTAGTTTTTTCGAAAAAAAAAAAAAAAACATCGTACATATGATTCGGTTTTTTATTTTGTCTCATTATTTAATTTTTTTTCTGTCGGTAAAAAAATTTTTGTGAAAAATTTCATACTATTAATTATTTGAGACAATTTTTTAGTAATATTAAAAAAAATCGAACTTATGATTCGGTTTTTTATTTTGTCTCATTATTTAATTTTTTTCTGTCGGTAAAGAAAATTTTTATGAAAAATTTCATACGATTAATTATTTGTTACAATTTTTTAGTAATATAAAAAAAAAATAAAACGGGTTTTTTTTTTTTGCCTGAAATCGTCAAACTCCCCTTTCAACTCTCTAAAATTCTGTAGAAAATAGCATCGAGTCGACAGCGCGTACTCTCGTTGCTCGGTATGAACGGATAATGAACGAAATCTCGTGGGAAATCGCGAAGGAAAATTCTTCACGAAATTATCTCGAAGCGGTTGCTCTGCGATTATACGCTGTGCAGCAATTTTCAACTAAAAGTCAGCGATATTTTATGAAACATCGTATCCATATCTATATACATAGATATACTTGTATGAAAGGGTAGTTATTTCGAGGCTACGATTTAACGACACTCTGCCCTACTGAACCTCAGCGAACGATATTATACACTTCGGTACAATGCGGTAACTCTACAGCGAGCGAATAGAAAATTCTTGCGATACTTCGTTTCCGAACAAAGTGAATTCTCGACAAAGTTTACGGGTTTTAAAAAAATTTCGCAAAACAGTTTCTTCGAAGTATTTCTCTTTGAATGATATTACAATTTAAAAAAAAATCGTAAATTTATTGTACTAATATTTACATTTTTTATGCATAAATCGGTACATTAGATTTAACGTACAATAACATCGAAAAATTAGTAAACTTTGACAGAAAAATTAAAGTAAATTATTCGATGTAAAACACTTTTATAGTAAAATTAAAGGAAATTTATTTTTTCGGATAATTATTCGTTAAATTTATTTTACGAATAATTATTTCATAAAAATAAAAAATAAAAAAAAAAATTTCAGTAATCGGTACAAAAAATTTCGAAAAAAATTTTTTTACAGTGTATATTATCGATAGATGGCGAAGAGGTGGATAGTGTCGCGGATACAGGGATTGGAAATTAATAATCAGCCGTTTGTAATTAATTCTATAAAAATCATTAGGAATCGTTATTTTCGCGATGGTAACGAGTCTCATACGGTTTGATCCTCGTGAGAGTTACCGCTTTGACTCCTGCGAATCGATAATCATCGGGTTTATCCCCGCGTAAGTATCTTATGCCCTATTGCGTCACCGCGATCGCGTCAGGAGAGAAATTTCGTCGGGTGCGGCGGCAAAGGAGATCGGTGGGTAAAGAGGGCGAAGGAACCGCGCGGTAGGAATGGAGAAAGAAAGAAAGAAAGACAGAAAGAAAGAATGGGTAATGCCCCCGTCGAGTCTCTCAGATAATTATAGCGAGAGGCGTAATGCCCCGCGAGAGGAATCGCTTCGAGAGGTGTATACAAAAAAAGCGTTTGCCGTTGTTGCATTACCGGTGTCTGTAAATGCCGCGACTCCAGTCTCGTTACTCTCCTTCTCTCTGTCGCTTGAACCCTTTTAAAGTTATACTCTCGTTTTTTCGCGAGCCGAATGGCGATACACTATAATCGATAATTCGAAATTGGTAGGGAAAAAAAAAAAAAAAAAAAAACAATAGCGAGGGGCGTGGAATTTGAAATGATGTCACGGCTCCTCGATCGTCGTAATTATTCTCGATTAATTTTACGATAAAAAAAAATCGAATGAAGTGCACTATATTTTAATATTAATATTTTTTTTATATAAAATATTTTATATTGAAAAATATAAAAAAATATAATATAATATATTTTTTTTTAAATATTTTATATTTCATTTGATTCTTTTTATTATAAAATTGATTAAGTAAGTCTATTTGCTTTATTATTATTATTATTATTATTTTCATTATAATCACTTTTTTAATTATTTTTTTAATACTTTTTATAACATAAATGTATTCAACTATTTGATTATTTGACTTTCGATAATTCCGAAGAAGTAAAAAAATTCGTTGATTTTTATGAAAAGTGCATTAGCGCCTTTTTATCTCCGGACGCTCCGTATATACGAGTCACTGCACTACAGTCGTTTGGAAAAGGTGAAAGCAAGAAAGAGAAGACATAACACGATGATTTCGTTTACAATCGTTTATGTATGTGCAAAGCAATGATTTTTCTCTGCGGCAACCATCGAGAGATGGTTGTCAGTCTCTCCGTCAGAGATCGTAAAAAAAAAAAAATTTGTTCGTTCGGTAGTCGAAGACAATTGACGCTAATGACGGTGCGATTAGTTGTTACTGGTATAGCTCACCGGCACTTACTTAACCGCACGCGCACAGATGGAAAATTACACGGGAACTTGCGCCGCAAAATAACATAATCCGTTGTACTGCTGTCGATTGGTAAAATAAACCTTTTTTTTTCCCTCATCTCGCGTTAGCGCACGGTAATTTGTGTAGTTTCTATTTAAGAAGAATTACAGAAGGAAAATTGAAGTCTCGCGTTTTGTCGAATATTTTGAAATTGATGCAACGATTGAACGGTCAATTAACACGTGTAATCGAGCGTTGTGAACAATGTACACTATTTTTTTTTTTTATTCACCCATTTTCTCAAATAATTTTTTTTTTAATTATTAGAAATCGTAAATGTTACAGTAAATATTATTAAATCGATAGATCGATCGACAAAAAAAATTAAATCAGATTTTTTTTTTTTTTTTTCCTAAAATTTTCCGTAATAAAAAATCGTAAAAGAATAAAAAATAATTTTTTTTTTTTTTTTTAAACAAATTGTAAAATAATTTTTTATTTTACACGAATTAACAAAAAAAAATGGATGCAATTCAATTATTTGAAATGCAATAATTCATTACGTTGGAATAACGCTGAAGTTGGCGAAAAGAAAAATTGAGTTAATTACGAACCGTTTAATTTGCGGTTGATCTCGTCTCACGCTTCTAATTAACCGTCTCGTATGCTTCTCCGTGGATAAAGCATCCCGTTAATGAACCGTGTGGTATCTAACGCGTGTTAATTTCAATGCGAAACGAAGTGAAGAGGAAGCACTGCACTGCTTCATCGCATAATCAGGTGCGGCCGACAAACTACTCATAGAATTATGGGTATTGTTGTGAATGCCCTATGAATTTCTTCGGGTTTTTCATTGGTATTGGAGTGTATATACAACGAGTACGCGATGATGCACTGCTGCTGATGCCACGATTGCTTTAATCGGGCCGGCGGCGTGCATCGCAACTCTCAACGGATTGCGTATTCCTTTAACTCGTCTCACAGACGTTAGCGGTACAACACGCTTTTAGAATGTGTATAATCGACTATACGATTCGCATTTCTACTCACAGAAGCGTGTGATCGTGTAGCTATACTCGTCTCGCTGTCTCGGCTAATTAAGGACTTCGTTAACGGAAAGAGGTTAGATAGGCTTTTCTTCGATATTTGGTTTCCATTCTTCTCCATTCTTCGCGACTGCGTGGAATGAGTCAAATTGCTTCCCGGGGAATCGAAGATTTTTCATAAAAAAAAAAAAAAAAAAAAAAAAAAACGCGCGAAAGTTTCACTTTCGATCTTTAAATTTCGGAGACCTCTCGTCCTCTGCGGTCAGAAAATTAAATCCGCTAACATAATTCGCGTATACAAAAAAAAAAAAAAAAAAAAAAAAATGAATATAAAAAAAGAAAATTACGAAAGGTGAAAGGTGTATCCAGTTTCACCGGTTTTGTCGAAAAATAAACTCGTTTTTTTCGACAGTGCATTGATACCGTAGGCGCCAACGAAATTGTATCGACCGGCGGTTTAACGGCTCGACAATAAAATAAAATAAAAAAAGGAAAGAATGCGAGAGCAAAAGATTCACTCGGAGATGTTTAGACCTCCGCGGTACAATAACCCGCGAGCGTTCGTGAAACGAATATTTTATACGCATATATAGGTATATCATTCGAATGAAAAACTTCTCCGATCTTACAATGTCGAATGAGCAATAAAATGCAAAAAAAAAAAAAAAAAATGAAAAAATTTTCGAATGAAAAAAAAAGAGATTTGGAATTTCTTAATTACAGTCCTTTGGCACCCGAATTTTTTTTTTTTTTTTGTAAAATTTTTTTTATTACATCGTTTTGAAAGCAAAGTAGAAAAAAAATCGATCGGAAGTAACTATTGCTTACGAACAAACAAAATAATAATAAACGATTAACAGCGTATAGACACCGCATATTACTTTGCGGCTCTGCAAAATGTATAGTTATTACCAATATTGTGTGTTCCCGTGTAACTCGGAGAACAGAAACGAGTTGAGAAAGAGTGCGTGTATACAACGTCTAGTAGACACTGTATAAGGTTGGATCGATGGTCGCCGTGGGAGTGGGATTGTTCGATCCCACGGATCGATCAAGGTTCGCTCTCTCGGGCAACTGCGGCGTTATTAAAGCCGATCGCTGTCACAGCGGCACCCGCGTGCGATCGCTGCGATCGTTTTCTTACGCGAAAGGAACTCCCCGACCCTTTTTTTTTTTTTTTTTTCTTTCGAATCCACACGTGACTCATGCGCGATTGCGCGTGTATTATCCCGGAAAATAGCCGTGTGCCGCGTGTGCCCTATCAACGAGCTCTCGAGATCGTTTTGAAAGTGTTCACGGGGGTCCTTGGCGCTGTAAACGTACTATTTATGCAGCCACCGCAAAGAATGCCCGCGTTAGTGAACGCGTGAGAGTTTGAAATGTAACATATGATCGATAGTCGCATAAAGAGTTCCGCGCGATGAACTCGATACCGATATTACTCGATCGCGAATAATTTCCTTGGGAATCCGGATTCGACGCCGGTCTCGCGATTATCAATAATTCTATTAATGTTGCAATGCACTGAGAAAAAAAAAAATTTTAAATCGGTTGGATCGGTTGACGTTCGCGGGTGGCGAAACCGATTTTCGATCGATTAATCGAAATAATTGTCATTATAAGGAAAGGAATCGTTAATTAAACTTAAAGTTCATACGATTAACTAATTTTTTTTTTCAATTACCAAAATGTTTATTTCGCGATCGGCAAGTGCCGATTTATTCGATTCAACCGATTTTTTTTTTTTTCGCGGTGTGGTAATAATACCAATGAACAAAAAAATTGACTGGCAATTATGGAGATATATAACCTTCTCGAGACATCTGGAAAACGCACTCACGGTAACTTCCGATTTTTCGAATTGCCATTTAAATAGTGTCCTTGAAGGACACCATCGGGCCATCGAGACAGGAACCTCGGCGGAGGTCCGGGTTCAACCCGATAGGAATCCGACACAGTTGCGCTGCGCGCGCGCACCCGCTCTCGCGCGACCTTAACAAGGTTGACCGGTGTGAAAGGAAAGGACACGCGTGCAAAGGACGTTGGCAGCAAACCGTACCGCCGTTCGCCCTCCCGCACCAAAATTCTTTGAATAACTTTAGCACAAGAAGGACATAACAATCGATATAGATATATGCAGCTTTGAAAATCAGTTTACGAGAATTCGTGGTGAATAATTAATTTTTTGAAAAATCTTCGACAGATAATTATTGAAATTATTATTATTATTTCTTAAATTTTTTGGTATTTTACTTTTTTTTTTTTTTTTTTAATACATTTTTTTATTATTCCACTTTTTCAGTGAAGAATTATTATTATAATTTTTTTTTTTTTTCGAGAAATTGAAAGCAAATTTATTAAATTTTCTTCATTTTTTGTTCGTGATTACTGTGAAACTTTATCTTCATATAATAATTGGTAGAGTCCATACGTTTGCGATAGAAATGGAAAAGACGAAAGGTGAATTACACCAATTTTCAACATATCACGTGCGCTGTCGGAATTCAGCGATTAACGCATCGGCCTTACAGTAGTAAAGCTAACAGCGCGTATTACTATGTATATTCCTCGACATATTAACGGGAGGGTAAAGTGCATTCCACCATCAAATCTCCTGCACAACATTCGTATACGAGATTATACAACTTCAGTTAACGGGTAATGGCTTTCGAAGAGTCTATTTATTCTTTCCTGTTTACGTTTTTTCATTCTTTTTTCGATCTTTCGTTTTCTCATCTACCTGTTTCAATAATTCCACTTACTTTCGATCTGCGAAAGATGATTGAGCACACGATTTGCCGTGCGATTAGACGTATAAAGGAAAATGGGGCAAAATGGACACATGTCGCAGCCGACGATTTTGCTGATAAATTTTCTTCGATATCCGACGTAAAATTTACCAAAAAATGAAATCAAATTTGAGAAAACATTTTTAAGAAAATACGCACATTGCAAATTAAGTTTTTAAAAAAATTTTAGCCATTTTTTTTTTTTTACATTTTAACTCCAATTTATTTGAATTTCAATTAAAATTGATTCAAATTTTATTTTAATTTTTCGAAATCACTTTTCTTTTTATTTGCCCCTTTTGCCCCAAGTGTCCGGTCCATTTTGCCCCACTCTCCCTCTATATAAGACGCGGCATCCTATTCCTCTGAGAATAATGATATTACGAATATTCCATAAATGTCTTCTCACTGTAATGGTGAAAGTGGACCATGAGAATATCTCGTCGAACCTCGTCTTAGTTTTCTCCATTCCTCATCATTCGCGATTACAAAGAATAAATATACTTTTACCCCATTCACAGCGGTCTCTATGTGAAAAATAAATAATTGTATTCTTATCTCCGTCTTTTCACGGCAACTCCATTTGTTTTTTCAATCGAATTTTTCTCAAACACCGATCTCAGTCTCTCGTGATACAAAATGTTACAGCAACGAAATATATTTTACCAGAAAGTCTCGAGGTATTTAAAATAGGCAGACGCCGAAGTGAACGTGTTTCTCGTCCTACGCGAGCGGCTGTACCTGAATACGGTACACACGGTAAACTACTCGTACGGCGCGTATTCGTGAAACTTGCCACGTATTATAGCTGGAAGTACGCGCGTGATAAGTATACAGCGGAGGTATAATTTAATGCCGCGATATACGGATACAGATACGCATATATACTCTATTTCTAGTAGAGGCGTATCGGTTGCGGATCAACCGCTGTGGCCTATGCGCCCAATGCAAAGACAACTACCCACATGCAATTACTCTGGAAATAGGGGATACTGGGGAAATATGGACCATTGGGGTAAAATGGACCAAACAAAACTAACGTCGATACGGTTTAAAATAAATTACCACAAAGTTAAAAGCCAAATTTGTCTATCGGCATTCAAAAAAATAAACGATGTCACAGATTGCGAACCGCCGTATCCATTTCCGTTAAACTCAATTGAAATTCAGTAATAATGGTACTAATAGGTCGAAATGTCTCGAAAATGATTTTTTTTTTTTTTTCAACAGATGGTCCATTTTACCCCCTATCTGTTTTTTTTGTCCCTCGAGAGCTCAAAATTATTTTTATGCATTTAATTTGGCGATCAAAAGTAAATTCCTGACGCTGAAATCATGAAAACGGTCCCTATTCCTCAACCGGTCCGTTTTGCCCCGCAGATTGTTCGCAATAGAAGTCCGGCTTCTTCCGCAGACTCGTTGCTCGTTGTCCCATTGATTTCGTAGTCAAGAAACATATCCCACGTGATTCTATATCGACGCACCGGTCTTAAGGCGATCGACGCTCGCGCGGCGTTATCCTTGTAAACTCTGCGCACCGGAGCAATCGGCTTGAACGATAAAGCCACCAGTAAAAGCTGACACCTCCCTCGAGTTCTGCTTGCTAGGATATGTACTTCTGTACTCACGCCGGGAGCCTTGACTCCTTTAGCGCACCTTTCCCCGGCAACTTTAGAACGATATCCCATACCGATATCAGATTTCTTCGAACGACCGCGAGCGTTCTTCGCGCGATTGTTCGGTTATTTATTGTTTCGAGGATTCCGATTATCCAGATATCGATGATAGAGGATCGAATCGATTTCCGATACTTCGCGGTCACGTATTGTTCAATGCGACATCGATTTTTTAGGGTCTTCCGAGGTCGCGATCTGATGGCTCGCGAATATATTTCGATACATAGTGTATATTTGTTTATTATAATTTTTTTTTTTTATTATTTTATTTATTGGTTATAGACGATATATTTTTTCAACCCTCTGATCTATGACCCAAAAATGTCCTGAAGAGTCGTAAAAAAAAATGTTCACTTAAGTGAACATTTTTTTTACCGCCTTAAGGCGGTTCGGCGATTTCAGGAAAAAAGCCTTTTAACGGCCGTCTGAAGTTAAAAAAAGATCGAGAATGACTCGCTTTTTGAATCGTTAGGTAGACGTACCCTTTAATATGAAAAGAATCCGTTATACTCATTACATAAATGCCTCAACATTGTATATGAGGGGAATATTGCCAAAGAATACCATTATTCACATGATTGACGGTTTTGTCGATCCCACTGTGTAGTTCTGTGTCTTAACTATGTCGTACTCTATTATTATACTATAAAAGTGAAAACGCCAGTGAAATCGAAAGTTATAACGATAGTAATCAGCACATTGTATGTCCTGACATATCGATTGTATCTGATTCGCGGCACTCAAATTATATTAATAACAAAAGGTTACCGTAAGGATCTTTGATTTTCGATTATTTTTTCAAACACATGAATATTCATCAATCGCAATATTTTTCATTGCGTTTAATACCCAAAGCAATAATTCCCCACTAGGAAAGCGCGGTTTCTCCGTGTCCCGTTTTATTTACATGAAAATTCTATACCCCGTTGAAGTTTTTTATTTGTCTGCCCACTCGGCGTTTCAACGATTTACCAATTTATCGTATCTACTGAACCGACAACTCGCGATACCAGTTTTCCTCGTCGTTCGTATGCAGAAACCGCAGGTGCTCCCCCACCCCCTCCGTAGACTCTCGCGAATCCGGTATCGAACGCTCATATATGTGAAATATTTTGCGAAAACATTTATCCCGCGTTTACCACCCCGTAAATAGCTTTGAAAGTTATATCGACATTGAACGATTGCAAATTATTACAGTTAAATACCTTCGACTAATATTTAAAAAAATTCCGTCGACAAATTCCGATTAAAATTCGATGGATCCGTATGAATACAAAGAATCAAATTAATTGGATTAAAAAGCGCCGAAGGTCCTTCGTATTAATTGCGGAACTCGGTACTCCGAAAAAAAAAAGTTTGCACTTTCAGCGAAATACATAAACATAATAATAATAATAATAATCGATCACTGGATAATAGTCATCAGCAGCGACGAAGGTTACGCGGAATTAATTCGAACATTCGTTGCATGCAATCAGCCGAAATTATTACAACGATCTCCGGCGTACGTGCGATAGTTACAATGAACATAAGAATGATCGATCGATGATCGAAATTTATGGAAAGACAGACTTCTTTAACGATCCGAAATTCCAGTTCACCCTTCAAAAGAAGACCTTGACGGAGACATGAGTGATTTCGCTCCGCAAGGCCCTCGCAACCTACTTGTCTCCGCGCGCGCGCGCGCAGGTTCCGCAACTAAAAATCGCGCGTATCACGCTTTTTGAGAGGCGTAAACAATCTTTTGCCTGTGGCTGCGGTTGAGAAAAAAAAAAATTAAAAAATGAACATTACAAGTACGGAGCACGTAATCGAGGCTGCGATATATATGCGGTACGCTTTCGTTAATGTGCGTACGCGTGTTTCACGAGTATCGGATATTTACTTTCGATTCTGCTGAACGACGAGTTTCCAGACTATGTCTGCTGCAATATCGGCACAGTAGCTATACGCTCATTGCTATGTAGTATACATATATCTCAACTTGTATAGCATAGAAAGTCCTGCAGCAGTAGACGCGAACGCCTCAATGTCGTCGTCGTATTATAAATTTGTGAATATAGGTATACAGCGTAAAGTGTTGAACGTTCGACAGGATAAGTAGCGTCGCGTTAAGACGTGCGTCGCTCATGCGTTGGAAGAATTCGGTGCCTTTTTAATCGATTTCAGGATTTTCTGCCGAGGGAAAGGCACAGGAAGGCACAGAGTTTAACCGGAAAATGTACAGTCGATGCGAGTCTCGATTTGCCGCAGTGGCAACTACTCCATCGATCGTATGCAATCTCATTGACGATTTTATTCCGTAGAGAATTGGGATTTGAATTTTCATAGATTTCTATACTCTTTTCTTTCGTTTGGAAATCAAATATTTGGATAAAAGAGATTAGAAATCTTATTAAATAAATTCTTCGTTAACACTTTTCTCATTAATTCGTTGACTTTTCGTATTGCCTATCGTATCGCTCGAGTCTCACGTGTTTCGCGCGATCGTACAACGGGAAACTTGGAGTTCAGGTGCGTCGAATCGCGACGCTGTTTTATTAAGTAGAGCGAAACTCACAGTCGCGAACTGGCGGAAGTCGCGACCGAAGAAATAGCGCGGAGTTTCGCAGTGCGTGCGCGCGAGTTCTCCAGAATCGAAGAGCGCGATATACTTTCCGGAACGCTCTTCCTATTAGCGCGAGTTACGTCTGTAAGTCTCGAAACAACTGGATAAATGGCAACAAATATCGCGAACCGACGTTTCACTGTTCATTTTCGTTTTGTTGGAAAAAAAAAGAAGTTAATTATTGCCTCAGTGGCGAACAAATTATGACCATTAGATACGTTCTTTAAACTTTTTTTTTTTTTTTTTTTTTTTTTTAGAATTTTCCAACTTTTTTTTTACAACCAAAATTCGTCTGATACAAACACATAAATATTTGTTATTTTGAAATTCGATGAAAAAAAAAAAAAAAAAAAAAAAAAAAAAAAACGTCATATCCGCGTTCTCAGCATCGATCACGAAGTGGCGATACAGAAATCAATGACGTAAACAAGATCTGTCGCGTCCAATTTTGTCTCTCGGAGACCAGTTTTGATTCCATTGAATTCAATTAAAGGGAGAAAAAAAAAGAATAATAATAATAATCGTCGCTGCCAAATCGATAATATTTCTCGTCTATGGTGGATGTCGGATCGACTTGTCTTTGCGCAATATCTCTCTCGCGCAGCGCCGACAAGACACCGGGGGAATGAATAAAATAATGAAAACGAATAAAAAAAAATGTACAATTCACCTTCAGCTCGGGCGCTGGCGTGCGAGATACTTTCGTCGCGATTCCATACCGAGATAACATATGAAACGCGAAAGTCAACGCGACACAGAGCCGAAGAGCGAGACGGGGAGTAGTAACGGAACAAAAAGAAATCAACGCCCAACTGTTACGCAAGAAAAACCGATGTTATTTGTCGAGTGATCGATTAGCTTTAAAAAAAAAAAAAAAAAAAAAAAATTACGAACGATAGTAAACACAGAGACCGTTGGCAGCGGTGAAAGAACAAAATCGTTAAGGCCATCAGGTACCCGAAGTATTGCTACGGGTTAGAGAGCTCCGTCCTCCGCATGCCGATGGCGAACACCGGACACAACCTTTTTTTTCTTCAGCTTCGACCTCTCCTCGTTAATCAGTTATTAATGATTCTCGAATTGTTCCATTTACCATTTCGATACAGCGGCCCAATTTTCTCCAATTCACGTTACCGATCTCCGCGAGGTCTCGCGCTTTGTATTCGTCGCGAAGATTAGATCTCTTCGGTGGGGTCACTTGTTTTCTATTCCCGAACGAGTAGGTCATCCGAGTCTATTGCTTCCTTCTACGATTTCATTAAAATCCATTCACTCACCAATTTGCCGACATACAGAATCTTTAATATGATTTTTTTTTAATAACCGTCGACTCACTCTTCCTCTCGTTTTTCTCCGACACGGTATCAGGATATCATTTTACAATAATTGAGCAAACGAATTATCGATATCCTTCGCAGGTTCTCTAATATCTGCCGCACGTTCTTCGCGCATAGCGTGCGCGAAGCAATAGCCTGGGAAGCTAATTTCGTGGTTACATTATAAATATATAAGGTAAAACGGAATGGTAGACATAAAAAGGATATTTACAGTTACAAACGGGCGATAGACAGACTTCAGTTCGCAGGCATAACTCGCCGGTAGACCGTGTGTTGTATCTGTATGCGCAGTATGCGCGGAATGGTTAGAAATATAAAGTACAGTACTGTAGTAGAAAAGTCAGGGCGCGAACGCCTAACAGCTCCTCCCACATCGGAGTTCTGTGTTGTATCTCGTGACGAAGATATAGGAAAAGGTTAGATACGAAGGGGATTGGCACACCCCGGTAAGAACGCAATACACTTATACGTGGCAAAGAATAGTTACAGTTGCATATAGCAGAGCTGATGCAGAGGTTGGTAACAGTAAAACAACAAAGAGAGAAAGAGAATGAAATCCAGTGAGGCCTTCGCCATCACGGTCCGTTTCCATTCCCACCGTTTCGCATTGGTCTCGAGACCGGCTGGCGACCCGCAAGAATTATTTTAGAAGGGATCTCTCACATGCGCGGGGATTTAAGTATTATTGTCCGGCAACGCGGACAAACATAACTGGATAACCTCAGTATTGTGTCCAATCAATTACGCGATCGTGCGTTGTTCCGATCTAAAATTGTAGTCGTGTTTACGCCATATTGCTATCCCAACAAACATTCTTTCCCAATACGCTTGGCGAAGTTATGGATAAAAATAAATCGAAACTTCGCCACCCGCAGGCGAAGAATTGTGTATCTCGAACATCGGCATACAAGCATTTGTAGCACTCGTTAGTACCCAAGAGTTACCTTAATTAAATGGGCAATAATATCTCGTCAACAAATCCGACACAGATTTTCTTCAACTACGCGGAGTTCGTATTCCAATTAAAATCATGCGTCGCCATTTAAGTATCTGATAATAGTTTCTAAGAAATATTGTATCGTAACTTCGCGGATAGAGTGGAAGTCCTCGTAAGTCATACAGGATAATTGGTGTCCTTTTGATACACCTAAAGTCCGAATGTAGTCCAGTCGTTTGGGATACTTCACTGATGAGGGAGTGGAGAACTTGTGACTTACGGGAGATTCAACTGTAGATGAAGGACCGGACGGCAAATTCTGATACAGTAGACTTCCATGTAAGGCGCTTTGTTACCATATTCCACTGAATTGCACAAGCAAAGTTGCGCATGAAAGTGACATGAGTTAAGAACTCTTCAATATGTAGTCTGATTTTTTGGACTAATGCCAGAAACACTTCACCAACGAAGTCTTCAAGAGCCAATAGGAAAACAGACAGAAAGGCAGTTTCCATGAAGCCGCGCGGCAGGTGTATTGAGGCGTTTCACTGTACAGTTTTCGCTCCATACAGCTTCCACTTTTCCTGCTTCAACTTTGTCTATTGCTGTATCCTGCAGTGAGGACATTCGCGAAAACGGAAGAAGTATATTATACTTGCGTAGTATTGAAAAAATCCTATAACAGCGCTATTCTCGTTCACATAACGGACCACAAACCTAACGATGGATCGTATGTGATTATCGATCGTTTGTCTGCGGATCTCTCAGAGTTCCGCGAGCTCCAGACGCGAGTAATTTACCTTCACCAAATCCTAACACCATTATTACTCGCGTCAACGCTTTCGATTCTTGGAACGTTCGCTTTTTTTTTTTTTTTTTTTTCTCACTTTCTCAACTTCACCTCCGTTTGAGGATGAAATAGCGACTATCAAGCGTTGACGTGAACACATTCTATAGTCTCGTAAGACTTTTGATATTTCTGCCAAGTTAAGGATCGTGATCAACCGAGAAGATCGTGGGATCGAAAGAAATTCATATACATGTATACAGCGCTTGTCTTTAATGCCAACGGGATCGTCGTGAGGCTCTTCTCAGCTTGTCTTCGTTCAATCCGGCAGCAACGAAAGACTTTGGCCTCATCGAGGCAGGGAGGTCGATCGTGAGTGGGTGTTCCCAGCAACAATGTTGCGTTTGCGAAATGAGTGCACGCCTAAACTTCGTCAACGCGGAAAGTAAAAATCCGCCGCGCAACGACGGTAGAAGCAAATACCAAATGCATATTTGGCAACCAGTCGTTTGTTGCAACTTCGCCGTTGCGCGCCACTCGCCTATCGTCAAATCTCCTGATTTTTCTCCGATTATCTTGTATTTTATACAACGTTATCGGTATACGCTAAAGTGGGGCAAAATGAACACGAAGTCAATACGAGAAAAGGCTGAGATAAAATTTGACAAAAAATTTCATAAAAATTGAGAGATCATTCGAAAAAAAAATCGAAAAAAAAAAAATGCAATTTTTTTTTAAATTTCAACTTCATTGTTTCGAAGTTTTATCTGAATCATAATGAAAAAAAAAAAATAGTGTTTTATTTTTTTTTTTCAATTATTTCTTTTTTTATGAATCCATTTTGCCCCTTACAGCGATTAAGTATCTTCGACCCGTACAGTTTCGTAACAAAGAAGCTAAATAAGAAAAATGATTAAGAGAATATTTCAGAACTCTTTCAGGATTAATTAACTATCCAGCTGTGATAGTTTCTTGTTAAATTTCTTTATCTCGTTGAGGAAGCGCCTTCGTAACAGAGTGTCGAGAATAGGCGGTTCGCGCGAGCAGACCAACCGCGACGGTCTCTGCCCGCGGGGCATTAATTTTTTTTCTATTTCACCTGATAAACTTTTGCTAATGTCTTCAATCCAACGCTCGATAAATTTATCTCAAAATTCTAATACAAGATATTTCCTTAAGTAGCGCAAACGGGTCACGAGACTATAAAAGTCACTCGTCTCTCTTTAAATGGCAAATCGATCGACGACCACGCAACTTTCAATTAATAATCATTATCCTCTCCTCTACGTATTGTTCAACAATTCTCGTTGTATTGTAAAGTACACAGACGGATAAATAACCGTTCGTGTGTTCGAATAACTACGGGGCGTTCACGTAAGGGCTCGTGGATAGGCGTGCCTTTCGACGTTCGCCTTTCGGTCCGTTCAAGTAGAAAGATACCCTGTTAAGTCAGCCTTCGCGGCTGTATCTACTACTGTGTATATGTGGCTCTACACTGGCCGCGCGAGCCGGAGATCGGAATCGAATGCCGCGCTGAACCGGCGTACGTACACAGCAATGAACCGTGCGCTGGATATAATCGTGACAGCCTCAGCGACGCCTCAGGCTCGCGGCGTTCGCGCTTATGAATTTATTGTCTTATATGCGCCCAGTTGAAAGTGAAGGTGCAGAACGTATTAACACTTAGGTTACTCGCTAAGTCTAAGTATCTGCATTAATAACGCTTAATCATGCGACATTTAGAATCTGAAATGAATTATTCGTCGCGTTTACTTTAGCAACATAATATAATATACAGATGGCGTTAGAGTTGAGTAGAGTATTAATCGCTTCGTATAAATATTGCCTGCGTAATGTAATGTAATCGATGTATTAATGTAATCGCGAGGATTCCCTCGGGGCGTCTCAAGCAACGGGAAGTCAATGAATCGCGTCTCCGGCGCGATGAAGAAGATAAATGACACAATAAATCGATAAAAAATCAATAAAAAAAATAATAATGAAATTTATTGAAAAAAAATATAAATTTTGCATATTGATGCAGTGGAAGGTGATAAAAAGTTGATAATTTGGGACCGTGAAGTTTTTATCACTTTAAGGTCGACTGTTGCAATGCGAAATTGCGTGTCGTATTTTATAATATATACGGAGCTCGGCGCGTGTCCAGCAGCTGGCTGACCGGCACTGACGGCAGCAGATGGTCGAGTGCTTCTGCTGCAAGGATTTACACGAGTCGACGGAAGTGACAAGGACTTTTAGCTGTATACCCTCTTTATATACACTTTTATTCTCGAAAGAAACTAATAAATCTTTCCGAACTCATGGAATTATGTAAGATTCAGGAGGTATCTAGGGCTTCAAAAAATCGGGACGAAAATTTTTTTTTTTTTTTTTTTTACCTACAGAAGGTAATAATTTTTTTTTATCGAAAGGTACATGTAGCGATGAGGGTTTTGAAAAAAAATAAAAAATGGTCAATAGATATCGAAAAAAAAAATGATATGGCCGCCGGAAGAGCCTTTCTTTCCATATCTTTTGAATAATTTTTAAATAAAAAAATGAATAGCAAAAATTAATTATAAAATTATTCGAGTTCGAAAAAGTTGAAAAATGCAAGAACCGAAACGGATTCCGAGGTCGCTGATATTTCAATACGAAATAACTCGTTTGTTCTCGTGTACCGCCAAACGCGCACGTGTCTAACGAAATTTTCTATAGTCTCGCGTCTCGACCTAGCGTAACGTCGATTAAGATCTTCGTGTCTATATAATACGCCTTTCCCAACGCGTCCTAATTTCCGTCTATCTCGAGTGTCGAGAGCCTCGGTACGGGGTATATATATACATATTATACACCAGTCGAAGAATCTCTGCATCTCGCGGTATATCCCCTTCGAAGACATCTAATGAACAACCAAACACGCGCGGCAATGAGCGGACCTTGATTATAATCAAGGTACAACCTTATAACTTCCAACACGCCACAGACTTGTTCTTTCACCTCTTACTGTACATAACAAACGCTAATATTTCTCCAGAAACTCCGAGATATTACATATTATAAAGAGAAAAACAAAAATCTAGAAATGAGAAACATATCGCAACCGCGAGCGGCTGTTGTATCATCCGCGGCGTCGAAATCCCATCGGAAACCCTTCGGAGTCTAAGTAATCAACATTATTTGACTCTATTTTACCGACGTGAAAATCAAATATATGTAAAAAATATATTTAATTCAGCATTTTCATATTATTAATTGATTAATCACGTGAATAATAATAATAAAAATATTTTTTTTTATAATAAAAATAATAATAATAATAATTATTATTATTATTTCATAATAATAAAAAATAATAATAATAATAATTTTATGATGGTTGTGAGATTGACGAGAAAATACGCGCGAGAATTTAAGCCGACTGAGCCAATGCTGGAAAAAAAAAGTGAAACGTAGAGATTGATGGATGTAAAAAAAAATTCTGCACCTACAAACTCCATTCACGCGCACGCGGTTAATCTTACGTCCTTTACCTATATTTAAACGTTTTTCGCATCGAAATCGTACGCCAAGTACAGTTAGACAATCTCAATTGAGTAACGTACTTAGGTGCAATGATTTTTTTTCTTTTTTTTTTTTTTTTTTTTTTTCCCGAGGCGTTCGAACCGATGCAACGAACGCGGCCTCGATGGGCGCTTCGCGGTGCACACCTCGTCGGTGCATCGCTGCTAAATTAAAATAATGCAATGCGCATCGCGGCCCGAGGCAACACGTCGCGACGGGAACTAATACCTTGTGCCACGCGATAAACCGCAGAAAAAAATCGGCACACACCAGACAACGGACAAATCGTTATTGAGATAAAAATCGTAGACAAACGGGTATTAGCCAACAGCGGATTCGATGCTTCGGCTCGCAAACTTCTTGCCGCTGTATACGCTTTTGCGTTTTAGTAATAGAGTAATCTTGTGTTTTGCGCCGTTGGCGTACGTTATTCCCCGAGGCAGCATCCGTTTACCTCGTGATAAGGGAACTGGAAATTTATCTTTCATCGCGAATCTGCGCGCCGGTCGTTGCGTCATTAACACTATTCGCTACTCAATCGAACGATTTATGACAACGGGACAAGAAAGTGGAAACATGTCTCGAGTTTCTAATTTTTTTTTTGTAATTTTGGCTTTTGGATGCCATGAAATGGACATTAATAATTTTTCGTTTTTTTTTTCCCTAAAATTTTTTTAATTTAATTATTAAAATAATTGAATTTATTTTTTTTATTATTTTTAATGGAAATGATGCTATTAATAAACTGTTAATATTCTACTATAAACGATTCTCTATAAACTATAAATTTCTGTTTTTTTTTTTTTTTTTTTTTTTTTTTTATTACAAAAATAACTAAATTCCGATTGCAACAAAGTAAAAACATCTCAGCATGAAATGATCATTAATGATTCATTGTATAATATAAAAACTATTACGACTCGCGTAATTACGAAGGATGACTACTATTTTTATCACGAGATGACGTTATTAATACAAATAAATTAGTAATAAATAACGTAATGTATTTGTGAATAATAATAGATCGAAGAAATTCTTCTTCCCGTACGATAAATTGATACATTAAAATTATTAAATCATAAGACCGTTAAGATATTAGATGAGAAAGATTTGCGAGTCAAATTTCGCCGTCATATCCGCGTAAACGGAAAAGTCAGCTGATGAGTGTTTAACGATCGTACGACGATAAATTATGCAAAGACTTCAAATGGATTATTACAGTAAATAATAATCTCACCTTAGCTTCTTATAACATCGATAATCACCAATTTGCAGCGATTGGATGAACACAAAAGAATTTTCACACAGCTATTGCGCCTTTCATCCAATTGCATTCTGCAAATAGACTTTTTCTTATACCGTCTGCGACCTCAATACGAAAATTATTATCGCGCGCATAGAACCGCCGCATCGCCGTGACGTTATCGTTCGATCATCAGAATCGAGAATATGCAAATAACAGAGACGAGCCGTAAAGGATGCGTTCAACGCCAGTTGATCCGCGAAGAGACGCGACGCATCGATGCATCACACAGAAACACGAAGCGATGAAAAATTTTATTTTCTCTTTTCGACTGTACGATAATTTTTTTTTTTTTTTTATCGTTCTCTTTTCTTCATTCTTTCTTCCAATTTTTCACACATACATTTTCCATTGAATGAACCATTTCTCGCGCGTTCGGGTCAAATGAAAAAAAAGTCAAACGTTCTACGATCGCAGAAGAATCGTCAGTACAACTTGACAATACGCTTTCTCCACGTTTTTTTTGCGAAAAAAATACGAACGATATATTTTTTTTTAATGCGCGGAAGAGATTGTTAAAAATTGTTAAGAATTGTAAAAAATTGTTTAAAAAATTTCATCACTGAAAAAATTTACAAAAAAATCGTTAAAAATAACAAAAGAACCCATAAAAATTTGAAAATTAAAAAAAAAATTTTAACATCCTTTGGGCATTTGACAAGATTTTCCTCGACACACATTCCTCAATTCATACATTTCGGACAAAAGCATCAATTTTTTAAAATTTATTCTTTATCATTATTATTTACTACGATTTTTCTACAGAAAAAAATGCACATAGATAATTTCGTATTCATAGGAAAAATAACTTTTTTAGCGGTCGTGAAATATATTATATACAACACATATATCTGATGCTAAATCTCTTTTAGTTTATTACGAGAAATACGCATCTAAAAAGACACATTTCCTGAGGCAATGCCGCTCCGTGCGAACTTCCGGAAATTCCGTACGCAGTAGAAATGTGTACCGCGTACACGAGACAGCTGTATATAACTTGTTATTACTCAGGCAGCGTAGTTAAGCGCAGTTCTACATAAAGAAATTGTTACGAATCGTATAAATTACAACGTTTACTTCGGGTATTCGGTTCTGTGTTTTTATTATTATTATTTTTTTATTATATTAATAATAATAATAATAATGGTGTGTAACGAAATACTGTGGAGCATTTCGTTTCGCTCATTAAGCTAAATTCATTAATTCTTGACGCACATATAGGAGTTATTCATTTCATTTCTGGTTATACATTCTCTCGGCGCTGAAGCGCATGTGGATATATATATATATATATGATATATCTTTCGCTCTCAGTTGTTCCGTTTCATGTATATACATCGACAAGCGTTCGAATGACCGCGACTTTTTCACTCTCGCCTCGCGTGACCGTGAAGAAATATTCCTTGTCATGAGTTTCGTTTCTGGAAGTCCCAATGGACACAATTTCGCAGTTTATACGAAAACACTGAATAAATTCGCGTCTTTACTGCGCTGTAGATATGCGCACTGGGAAAGGGTTACGAAAACAAACTATAAACAAAAATCAGTAAAGTGCTCTCGAGACCTCGATAAAGTTGAGACTCGAAATTTAGAGAATAACAACAGTTATCGAACTCCGAAAATTAAGGTGTCTACTTGGCGATTCGAATAGCGAGTCAATATATTTTTTTTTTTTTTTTTTCAGAAACTATTAGAGGAACAAAAATAATTTTTTTTGTATCAAATGTATTGAGTCTTAAAAAAAAAAAAAACAAAAAAAATGCGCGTATATTTTGACAATTTTTTTTCTACGTTTCTCAATACCTATGAATCTAAAAATATGAATTTTTTTTTCCTCGTATAATAATAAAAAAAAAAAATAAAAAAAAAAAAAATACGAAATATAAAAAATTAAAGTTTTATGATTATTTTGTATCAAACTAATTGAACGATCATCGATGTTTATACGGAACTTAAGCAAACATCTCGCAAATCGTAAATCTCGAAATGCTTTCTTTCTCCTCATCGATAAATATCTCGCCCTATGGAGTTAAGTAATTTTCCATCGTCAATATTCCGAAACTCGAGTGAATAATCAATGTGAAGTAAGACGCAAAATGAAAGTGAGATAATTTCGAGAACACGAAATACGCCGATGTAAAGTTGCGCTCCGCGATCCGATTATTGTCGATCGACGAAATATTTGTTCGGGGCGTGTAGTTAAGCGCGGAAGGACCAAAGCAGCACTCGAGGCAGAGATACGTTGGACATGCCGAGTTCAGGCCGACCGGCAGTCAAGCAACGAGCGCTTACCTCGTTCGCATACACGTACTATACACGGAACGCCTTTAGTCGTTCAAACTGTCCGACATTATGCAAGTCATGCTCCAGTTTCAAAGCCCCGGCTTCGGTATTCCGACTCACTTTCACTCATTCACTCCGGGAAGGGGGGTTGGGGGAGGGAGGGAGGGTTTCTGACTCTTTTATCTCGGGGCCTATCGCCTCGTCTCACTCCTTCATTCGCATGACTTTCACTTCCACGAGTCGCTCGCGACTCCGTAAGTATCGTTGCTTCCTTCAGACCGTTTTACTACCCTCCCCCGCGTGCGAGTGCTCGTCAGCCTCGAGTACTTTGCCGTTTCGAATTCAGCCATTACACCAACACCTCGATACATAGTCCCTCCTGTACCATACGCTTTCCTCCTTCAATAAGCCTTACAATCGCCCCGAATAAATCTTCTCTCGCGAAGCGACAACCACAACTTCATCGTAAGAGTGGAGAATTGATTAGCCCTGAATAGTAGGCGCATAAATCGAACAACTGACCGACAGCTATCGATTTCTTTGACGATCGATGTAAATTCTCAGTTCCGGGCGGTGATTCGAGAAGATTGTTCTCTTAAGGAGATGCAAAGTTTATGGAAAATACTTGTTATTGTAGAGGAAACTTTGGTTTTTATGAAAAATGAGGGAGGAATGTGCAAATTTTTTATTTGCAGGAAATGATTTTTTTTTTATCATAAATTTAGTTATTTATATGAGAAAAAGTGGATTTACCGAATAATTGAACGGATTAATGATTTTTAAGAAAAAAAAAAAAAATTAATCTTAAAGATGATTTTTTTTTTATGTTAAAAAAATATTATTACGATAGCGGATGGAAGATAAATGAAGGCGGTGAATGCCTCGCGTAAGACACATGCAGACGTTACAGTTCTGATCCGATGGTAAACTCGCGGAGATGTAATGAAGATTGCCAATCATTGCAAAGCACGGCTGCGTCTAAGGTATATGGAATATCCGGTGGTAGTTTCAGGATTGCGCTGTTTATTCTGTATTGTGGATAGAGTTCTGTTGCTGAATTCGTTTCGAGTTGAGTTACCGATGACGCCGATTGAATAGAAGAAATTGATTAAAATCTTCCAGCGTAACATCTGTACTCTCGCGCGGTACGGATAATCGTGATATGTCGATTCAAGTTTTCCGATTCGCTTTGCACGATGAATTTCTATACTAATTATAAAAAAAAAAAAAAAAAAAAAAAAAAAAAAAACACTACGAAATCACATTCCAATTAACCCCGACTTGCGGAACTGGTCTTCGGGAATTCACGCGATCGCATGAAACGGCTTTATTGGAAGTGTGAACGAACCTTTTAGAGGACATTGAGGTAATTAAAAAAAAAAAAAAAAAATCACCTAAACTGCAGTGACGAAATACACAGAATGGTACTACGAAAAAAAAAATCGATCAAATGTTACCTTACGCGTGGGTTGCGACCTTCGTTCGGGACCTCGATTTTGGCCTCGAGGCTGAAATGATTAATCTTTCTTTCGTTTTTTTAACTTACTTTTTTTTTCGAGATAAAGTGAAAGCAACGAAAAATGATTTTGATGGATTTCGAGGGGGAAATTGATATTGGGATTTCGGATAAATCGAGTATCGCGCGATCTTTTGGTGATCATCGATCATCGGAAAAATCCGTTACTCGATCGTTTAGGGACGTTACTTGATTTTTTGACCTCTCATCCGAGAGGTCCGTTAGAATCAGAGATCTAACATTGACTTCCCGACCTCCCGCCACAGTAATGCTTAAGGTCTCTAGAGATTCAACTCGACTCTTTCGATATCCAAGTTGATTCAATGCCAGCGGCAACGCGCGGCACGACGTCCGTCATTGCGCGGTACTCTAATGTCACTCATCCATTATGCATCATCCGCGCAGTTCCTCGACAAACTTATACCGCGATCGATTAGATTAGATCGGATCTTCGGGATAAGATCAATCGAACGCTTCCCGTTCCATCCGCGTGAAGGATAAAAAAAACCGGGAATGCGGGTCGATGTAACAAAGTCTTATAGTTCATTATCTGTGATCGAAGGGGCGAAGAGGGGGGCGTCGGTAATTTTCTAAAAATAAAAAATGGAATTCCATAATAATCAACAAATAATTCAATATTTTTATATTTATACATTTATTTACGAAAAAAAAAAAAAAAAAAAAATTATTTTGACTCATTTATGAATTATTATGGAATTACGTTTTTTAAATTTTTACGCAATAAAAAAAAAATTTCCTCCGATAGTTTTTGAAAAAAAAAAAAAAAAAAAATAACCAAGTTGAACTAAATCGTCGCACTATATTTCATCACTGCGCGTAAAAGTATTTTTCTGTAACGCAGAACCAAATTAACTTTTAAATCATTAAAACGTATTATTAAAATAATTTTCGGAGTTCCTGTAGAATTCTATTTAATTAAGCGATATATATAATATTTTCTCGGGGTGTGATATTAACCGCCGTTCGAGCCGAGAAGCTGTAATTCTATAAATACGGTACTAACCAGCGTTGTGTTTTACCGTTGGACTGGAAACTACCCATACATCGCGATAATATAGGTTACTACTATAATACCTAACAGTAGTGTATATAATAATAATAATAATAATTCAGCGCCTATATTATATTCCATACAGTGTATAGAGGGTACAAGTGTTCCCGCGTTGCTCCCCGACGGCAAACCAAATCCATTAAGTTCGTTGTTAGCCGTCTCGGGTGTAGTTAACGATAATTACCCGCGTATAGTACATCGTATATCCGACGCTACGTATTCCGCTTCTATACGACTCTCACACATCTCTCGCACAACTCGCAGAGCGCAAAGCCGCGCATGATACGCTGGGAAGAAAAGTGACTTTAGACTCGATAGAGCCGCTTTAACAACTATTACGTTTGTGTTCCTTTACCAGCATTGCGTTTCCCGTGTTTTACCATATCACATCCCCACATTTTCTCGCGATACTCTCCCTATCGTGATTATCGTACATTTCCGTCAATTGCGCGAATATCACTTTTCCTATATGCAATTTGCAGATTTTTACTATCGAACATCGTAAAAAAAAAAAAAAAAAAAAAAAAAAAAAGTTAAATATGAAAAAAATTGCGGTTTCGAAGTCGATGAAGCAGATCGGGGAAACTGTTTTAGCCTTTGAGAGATTCGATACGATGAATCTATTGCTATAGCTTCGGAGACTAAAAATGATATAATCATTGAAGCAGAAACTTACGGTACCGCATCGTGCGAATAGTTGAGATCGAAATTGTCGTTTCGACTTATATACCGATCGACTGTTGCATACACAGTTACTACAACACGCGATGCGCGTAGACAACGTATCTGTTCTGTGGTCTGATCGATGCTGCGCTCCAGAGTAACGGGCACCGCCTTCTCGTTAACTCAGCTGCAATTATTATTTATTTTTTTTTTTTTTTTTTATGCTTTATTCCTTTAACCTTTCCGCGGCTACGGCCTCGCGAGTCGGGTTTCCATTGCAAACTCTGCGATGTCTGGTGTGCATAATTGATAATTGGTCGGATATAGTATACGTGGATTTCTTTTGGTTGCTACAGATATACTTTACGAAAAAATTAAACTTTCAATTTTATATTTAATTTTTGACGAAAAATTAGAAAAATATTAATTAAAAATAATATCATTTTTATTTTAATTGCATTTATATTAATTAATTTTTTTTTTAATTAAATTAAATAAAAAATGTTTAATTTAAAAAAAATTCATAAACTCGTAAATTTAATTAGAATTTTTCACTTTTCCAAAAATCGAAATTTTATTGAGACTATTAATTTTTTTTTATGCGCAAAATGAAATATTTTGAAATACCGTGCGAAGCGATTTTTCACAATCGGACAATCTGTTAAGGGACCTCAATTCTTCGTTTTATTAGCCAAATTTCGGATATGACGATGCATCCTCTTTCGAGAACACAATGTTGCTTTGCCGCTTTGGCGTGAACCAAGACGAGAATCAACGATGCGTACTTTTAGTTTAGCCACCATCCCGATCTCGCGCTCTCCCATGCATTCTGCAACGGTGATGCAAAAGCGATATTCACGCCCGCGCGTGAGAATGCACTTGACTACCGGGGATCTGATTTTTAGGACTGTGAGACTTTTGCAAACAAGAGACTCGATTGCAAATTGCATTGCGTCGCGTTAGTAACAGTTAAATAACTCTGAAAATACCTTTTACGCTATATTTCAATAAGTAAAAAAAAAAAAAAAAAATTTTTTTTAATAATTTCGTAAAAAAAAAAAACAAAAAAAAAATCCCATAAATTTGAACCGTAAAACAAAAATTATAATTTTTTTTTCATACGAAGCCATTGTCTTGGAAATTTACCCGTTCATTGGCTAAATTTACTTTCATCGTTCCGAGAAACGCTCTCGCGCTGTGCCTAATTTCTAATGATCTATAGGCCGCAGACATCTCGTCTGCGTGGCAAATAGAGAGCGCGACAGTTAAAGACTCTGGCAATATAATGGGACACGTTTGCGTTTGCTACACGGCGTCTTTTCTATGAGTATATATCCGTAATAACGTATCTATCGTATACGCAAGTTTACGCGCGAACCAAACTCGTCAAGTTTTCCTAACACGTTTCTAACTTTCGTCGATCGAACGATGAGCGCAGCTCCACGTTCCACTGACCTCGACAAAACTATAGAAGTACCTTATTACACATCGTCCGGCCGAAAAAACAAACAAAAAAAAAAAAAAAAAAAAAACCCATTCCGCAATTCGTGATTCCGAAAAGACGTTTTATATTATATATATCAAAAAAGATTTTTTAATATATTTATTTAAAAATAAATATATTAAATTTTTCAATTATTAATAATAATAATAATAATATTTTTTACTAATTTTTTTTTTATTTTTATTTTTTAATATATCGACATATATACGTTACACAGCACTATATGTATAGTTACGCGAAAATTACTGAAATACGCTAAATTTTCATAACACCCCGCGAAATATTTGCAAATACATTAGTTTGTTTTACTATACGTGGCCTTTACATCGTTGAATCGACGCCAAGTAGTTGATAAAACGCGATTTTACTACGATGTAACGTCTATCTGTATATCTGTATATCTATATATACACATATATTTGCCGTATTACTGGACAAATTTATGCGTGTGTCGCAGCATCAGCCACGCCACGACTGGTCTCTTAGCCAACTGTTGGAGTAAATGTGTTTATACAGAACGCAAGGTCGACCAAAAATCCGGTTACTTTTCTATGCTGTTGCGCAACACGCGCGCGCACGTTAACCGGCTGCATTTGCGTTCGCGCATTTCAATGCGCCCGAGAAACCGCTTCTCAAACGAAAGGGATATCACGTACTTACATACAAAAGTTTTGTTGCCATCGTATTCCTACCGCTTGCTGTGCCTTACTAACTTGTTCGTTAATGTGCGCTACTGCACGCACAAGTTGCGCACGAGCGATTACTATACCAATCGTCGTGAAAACACGTGCGTCTCTCGGACCACCCGATTTCCCTTCCGTTCGCATATACCGCATGGAAATCAGATATATGTCGCGATATATAAAAGATATTGGATTTTTTGCCGCGATATAATAATAAAAAAAATAATAATAATAACAATAATGATAATAATAATAATAATACTGAAACCCTCACGTGCGGGTGACGTAAATATGCATCGATCATTTTTGACCCGTTATCCCCTTCAAATGGTCCGTTTAACTAATAAAAATGCAGGAAAAATTTTGAAAAAAATTGTAGAGTGCTCTTGAAGTGTTTTTTTTTCGATGTTTTGAAAATCATTTTTTTATGCTTTTCCGTATTATTATTACGAGCAAATTAAACGAACGTCCGGCAAACGCGATCGGATAAAAATTTCTCGTTCGTGATGACTTAATAATAATAATTTGTGGTAATTGGTGATATTTTATATAATAGTATAATTGTATAAAATTATCATTTTCGTTCTCATTTACGTCTGTAAATAATATATTCCATTTATCTCGTATATATATCTTCCAAAATATATTCGGCAGATTTATATAAGATATATATATATGTATATGAGAAATAGAATTTATTGCCTTTAGGGACAAAGATATATGTTTATTTATTTATTTCTATAGGGGAATACTTTTTCCAATATAATCGATCGGTGTTCCCCGGCGGCGTTATCGATAACGAAAGTCCTTGATATTTGCGGCAACGAGCGTAACGCGAGTTGATTGATCGATAGACAATTCCATTTCGAATTATATATTCAATCGAACGATTATTTTCGTATTCTGGCAAAGACTCTCCGGAGATCGAGATTATGTGTTTTATGATATTCACAACGGAATTTATATCGCTATCGATTTTTTTTTACGTAATTTTCAAATGCCACCGGACTGTGCCGAGTCAAGTTATCCTCGTGATATTTGAGTAAACGCTCGAGCCTTCGCTTCTAATATTTCATTGCGAGCGGCTAGTCGCCTTTCTCGATTATTGGATGCAATATAGAAACCCCGCGCGCCCAGTCGGCACGTAATAAATACACGTAGACGAACCAGTTACTCCATCCGAGAAACTCGAATAAATTCGATACATACAAAATTCCGATTTTTTCAAAATTAATCGATTAATCGCGAACCGACGAAGCGCGTATCGATTTTCATGGAGTATCCGAAAGATCGCGGAATCGCAAAAAGTCACAAATTACATTATTAACCCCACAATAATTGGCTTCGATTCTCCGATTGTTGATATTATTATTTTTTTTTTCGATCGTTTAATTTTTTTTTAATATTACGATATAATAATAATAATTATTATTATTAGTGATTATTATCACTATTATTAGTGATAATTATATTATTGGTGAGTTATATACGATATAATAATAATAATAACAATTATTAGTGATTATTATTATTATTATTATATTTTAATATTTAAAAAAATTAAACGAACGAAAATAATAACAATAATATTAAATCGCGTATGCGAGTTGCCTATACCTGTAAATACGAAAAAATTCCAGAGGTATTCTCGAGACGCGTCCGATTAATTGAGTTCGTGCGTCGATTTTCCATTCTTCTCGACTAATTCGTCGCGATCGGTATCGTCGTATTAGTTTTACCTACAATACGTTATAATAGGTTGGTACAGCTTTGCACAGACGAAGTCGAAGATATAATCGATCGAAGAGTGGCGTATTGCATGCGCAATTAATTCGCCATCGTACGGCACAGTGCGCGGGAACCTCTGCCGCATCTCAGGCGCGCACCACGCTGTCGATCGCGGGCTTCCCGCCAATTAACCAACAGCCAAATTAACGTTCGTGCCGCGGATAACGTAAGAGCACTAGGAATCGGCTATCGAATGTAGAAATTGTTTAGACGTATATCGAGACGCGTGAACACGAGACGATATCGGATCAAAGTTGTCTCAATCTCACTGTGGAGATATATGTATAGATATATCGATGCTTTCGGTGAAATCAGCTACTCATCGATGAGAAATGTGTCTTTTTTTTTTTTTTTTTTTTTTTTCGTGTTTTTTCACCTACGAGAGCAGTCCGGAGCAATGCTCTGGGCGGACAGAGTTCGTGACTTATCTCGGCGAAAGGATTGTTGAGTCTCGCGAGATGTACCATTACTATCGACATGCATCGTGAATACACTCGCTGTGTAGATACTAAACACCTGTGGGATGGTATGCATATGTGTTATGAGTTGATCTATGGATGGGGTGTTACGGACGCTCCGGAACGCAACTACTGCGTCAGCAACTTCGCGAAGGAGAACGAGAGCGATTAGGTCAGACATCGATTAGCAATTCTGCTATCGGCGCTTTTGCTTCTCGCATTTTCTTTCATTTAAATGAAAAAAAGTGAATTTCACTTTAAATTAAATCAAACGATCGATTTTTTCGATGGATTTTTCATTTTTTCATTTAACTCTATTATCAAAGTCCGATAATAATAATTGTTTAATATTATTATAATAAAAATAAATTTTTTTCTTTTTCAAAAAAAAAAAAATGGTTGCGAAATTTTTTTTTTTTTTTTCATTTTTTAAAGTTCGGAAATTTTTCTATGTTTCAGAATGCGTCCGAAACACTCCGAGAAGCGCTCGCGCAAGTAGAAACGACGCGTCTCTGGAGTTCGAGTGCCCCGAGGAGTTTGGCTACTATCCGCATCCCCGTGACTGCACGCAGTATTACGTGTGCGTTTTCGGTGGGGCGCTTCTGGAATCGTGTACCGGAGGTCTTATGTACAGGTAAGTCGACGCGATAAAAAAATAAAATGGAGGCGTTTCTATATCGTCATAGTTACTTGAAAAAAAAAAAAAAAAAAAAAAAAAAAAAAAAAAAAAAAAAATGAAAAAAAAATCATAAGTGGCTGAATCGAGGACGCGCATGAGTACAACCCACACGGGGATATAGTGGGAACTCATCTAACAGCAGAAGTGAAAACAACCGATCGCTAAGGCGACGACTGTCTTGCGAGCGATCGATCGCCCACGCTGTATGTATCTCGATTGTCCCGAGAGCCTTTGCTCGCCGAACCAGTTTCGATTAGTTGCTTTTTTTTTCACTATTTCGAGACGAGTTAATTTTTTTTTTTTTTTTTTTTTTTTTTTTTTTTTTTTTTTTCGATCTTCTTGGCGCCTTCGTAGCTATTTTATTCGAAGAGCCGTAGATTTTTCACCGATAAGACGAGAGACCGATATAATAAAATCGATGTTGAATTATAGTCGAGTCACGAGAATCAGAGTGGTCGGGACGCATACCGATAAAGCTTCGTATCTTAGGTTCGAATGTGTATACATTAGAATTGTTAAAAAAAAAAAAAAAAAAAAAAAATTTAATTCAGTTGCGCATCCAAATTATTTCGCTATTTCACGAAAAATTCATTTTTAATTCATAGAAAATTGGATTTTTACAAAATTTCGAAGTCGATGAAAGAATATCAAATAAATTAATTTTTTTTTTTTAAATACTATAATCTCGATGAGTCACTTAAGAAAAAAATTCTTAATTTTTTTTATCGTCGTATTTTCGTCATTCAGTTTTTTGCACCGTAAAAAAAAACAATAAAATTAATGTATCGGTATTGAAAGTTTTTATATTTAAATAGTTACTTAAAATTTTATGTGCAATAAAAATGAAAAATTAATGTACCTTTACAGTGAAATTAAAATAAATTATTACATTCAAAATATTTTTATAGTAAAATTAACAGCAAATTATCGACTATAGTTTTTAATATATCATTCATTAATTTTTCATCGTAAAGTAAATTAAATTTAATATTTCAGTTTTAAGCGTAAAAATTTCCGCTATCGGCACATTAAATTTTCATCAAATTTTTTTTTTTTTTCACAATCTGCATTACGGCGCTAAATCGAAGCGCTACACGGGGATCGAAAGTGAAGGATATCTATCCGACGACTATTCGTATGTATATATAGTCTATTCGCTTAGAAGCGAATATATACGCTTAGCAGCTGTAAAAAAGAAAAATAACTATACATATACACAACTCACTTGTTTTTCTTGTACGGAGTTACCGGTGTGTTGCACCGGATCGCTCGCACAGGTTCCCAGGTATTGTTTGCATTGCGAGATATAAAATATTCGTGAGATCTCCATCCTGACGGAGCGCTCTATGCGCCTCGCTGAGTGTATAAAGTCGCTGCTGGCGATGCGACCAAAGAAGGCAAAGGGAAGCGACCGCAGGAGGCGCGTGCGAACGATCTTCTCTTTTTCTTTCGTTCCCTCTTCTGTTTTTTTTTCTTTTACTTTTTTTTTTCTTTTTTTTTGCATTTTTATACACTACTGTTCAGCAGTAAGGAATCCGTTCGACTCGAAACCCGAACTCGTTCGCTCGTCATTATTTTCTCATGTCCGACGCGAATGGGACGCGAACAATTAAACTTTTTTTTTTCTCTATTCGCTTGAACGCTGAACGATGGGATGCAGCAAATACCTTGCGTTGGCTGTGGGAATAAACAAAAGTCTCTGCAATTTTTTGGAATTTAAATAATTCTTAAACAAAAAAAAGTCGAAAAAATGAGGGATTATTCTGCTTCCGAAGAGAATAGCATCGAAATCGTTATTTTCAATTGGTAGTTATTTTCCTTTTGATTTCTCGCGGAAAAAACTTTATTTTCGTGAAAAAACAAAAAATGTACGAAAAAAAAAAAAAAAAAAATTAAATTTATACAAAATGACGAATATTTCAAAAAAATGTAATTTCACCTTTTCGCGTATTGCATCGAACGAAAAACTATAAAATTTACAAAAATTCAATTTTGAATTTGGCAAAGAGAAATCATCGATAACGAGCCGTTGTCGTTCAATTGAAAAGAGAAAAGTGAATTGAACGCGAGAGTTTTATTTTGAATTGGATGAGAGTTCGTGACTGTCGTAAAACGATTGCGAAGGCAACGGTAAAAGGGTATATCGGGCTCTGCAAAGTATACATCAACATTCGAAAAAACAAAAAAAATTACGAACAAAAAATAAAAAAATAAAAAAATTACGAAAAAAAAAATTTTTACAAAAAAAAAAATTACGAAAAAAAAAATTTTTACAAAAAAAAAAATTTGATTGTCACCCAAATATCTCGAATATTTCAAAAGAATGTAATTTAACCTTTTCGCGAATGGCATCGAAGGAGAAACAGTAAAATTTCCGAGACTCCAATTTTGAATTTGGCAAAGAGAAAGCATCGATAACGAGCCGTTGTCGTTCAATTGAAAAGAGAAAATTGAATTGAACGCGAGAGTTTTGTTTTGAATTAGATGAGAGATCGTGACTGTCGTAAAGCGATTGCGAAGGCAACGGTAAAAGGGTATATCCGGCTCTACGAAGTATATATCAACCCTCGAAAAAAAAAAAAAAAAAAAAAAAAAAAATTCGTCAGCCACACCCAGTCTTAGCGAACGCGAGACGTAAACTCAATTCTATATATATATACATTACATTCCAAACGTGAATACACAAGTAGGAGCCGCGAGATTCATACATACGAAAGTGCAATACACAGACATATAACGTGAAACGCGTCTGTCGGTAATGTCCTTAATGGTAAACACGATCCAATTAAGGATAAAGCGTGCGACAGTATCTCGAACCGCGGCGCCAAATATGCGCTGTATATCTATCCATTTATATACATATATATATACATAGAGATATTTTTCTCGCCTCTCGAGAATTCGGCATTCGTCGGTAATAAACAAAAGTCTCGTAATTTTTTTTGATATTCAAATATTTCTCAAAAAACATCGCATCAGTCGCGGACAGAGCTGAGAGAATAGCTTGAGGCTAAAAAGTTTGGATTCGACCTTCCGACGCCCAGTAGAAAAATTTTTTCTATAAATTTCAAGACTCCGAATAACTCGCTGTGTTGCGATTGAGAAATAAAAATACTTAAGCGAAACTACGAATTGGTCGATAGATTAATCAGAAACGAAGTAATCACTTTGACTAAATGGATATTGTGTATCTGTTATCAATGAACATTGTGTCAAATTAAATGGGCGTCGATATTAATGGTCGGAGAGACAAGAATTTCGGATGTATCTGAGGCTTCAGACGGAGATATTTGGCCGCCAATTTTACTGCTCGGAGAATTAAGAGGCCGCGAAGATTAGAGTGTATCAGGTGCTCGTGGGTGTTCGACGCTCGTTCGGTAATAATGATTGAATGGAATTTTAACTCTATCGTCACCCGGACATTCTGCGCGAGAGACGATGAGGTGAAAGCCATCGAAGGACAGAATCCGAGAATCTTTTACTCGCGACTCGTATTCTACGGAATTATTATAATAATATTACACAATACTTTATCTTTTACATTACATTATTCATCTAATAAAAAATTGAAAATATAAATATAAAAAAAAAAAAAAAGAATTTTAATATTTAAAAAAAAATAATAATTAAATTTTCTTTTATTTATTAAAAAAAATAATTTTTTTTTTTTTCTAAAAAAAAATGCATTGCGAGAGATCCGGAATTTTATAGACTGTAATAATACTTTGCAAGAAAAAATATTAAAATAATTTCAAAACTAAAAATATCTCGAAGCTGAGAGTCTCGAATATCGAAACTGTGGTGTGTATTTTTTTTTTTTTTTTTTTTTTTTTCGTATTCTAATTCTTTATATATTCTGTTTCAACAGCCATGAGTTGCAGACCTGTGACTGGCCACGTAACGTGGGATGCCTCGGCGGTGGCAGCATCGCCAAGGAGACCGAGGAAGACGATCCACTGTTGGAAAGGTGAGATACAAAGGATAATTATACCGCTATTAGATAACGCCCCGCAGCGTGAGACGTTCGCAATATACACTCGAGTCGCACTCTCGGTAATCCCGAAATCGAGGAGTTATACTACTATCCGCGCATTAATTAGGCAAAAGAACAACAATAACGCGGTGTACGAGAATCTAATTCTCGATAGGGTTACCGGTGTACTATATAAATACGTATAATCCTCCTATCGGACTGTTACACATCAGCAATCGCTTGATAGATAGTCATCGCTTGCGCGCTTCAACGATATTATATTATAATACCGAAACTCGTCGCGGGTCTATGCTAAGCTACGCGATTCACCGCGAAATCGCCCATTCAAATTTCCCAACTTCACTCGTGACTTCGCCACCGAAACAAAATAAATACACTACTCTGTCTCTCAGCCATTATCCGCTATTCCCAGAGTCAGAACACCCCGAGCCTATCTCACTCTCTGTTGTTAAAAGTTTCCTCCCCGAGAGAGAGAGAGAGAGAGAGTGAGAGAGAGAGAGGGAGAGAGAGAGAGATAAGAAGACCGATGTAAATTGAAAGTACGAAATAATTCTCTACTGCAATGTCTTGTACCGTTGTTTTTATTGCACCAGCAATAATTACCCTTTCATTTGATATTAGAAGTGCGCAACTCCACTCGTCCGTATTTCATTGATATTTTCCCTTCGATCATTTCTGAGGCTTTAATTATCAAAAGTCTCGAGTACCTTGGATCACTTAAATTTTTTTTTTTTTTTTTTTTTTTCGCTGAGATTTTTTTTTATAATAGTTAATTACTCGTATACTTTACACAACATTGTGAAACTTTGTATATTGGATTTTTTTCTTTTTTTTTTCGAAATTTTTTTATAGAAAATAAATAATTTTTAGATTTTTCTTCGGTGAAAAAGTAAAAGACAATTAATTCATTTGTTTATCTAGTGATTTTCAATTTATCCCTATGAATCACTTTTTTTTATTTTTCCTCGAATAAAAATCTTAAAGTTACTTATTTGCTACTAACGGGAAACCGAAATTTTAAGTTGAAAATTAAAAATTATAAATAATTTTAAAAAATTAATAAATACATTCCGATATATTGGTTTTTTCAAATATATCAATTTAAGATTATTTACAGTTCCAAAGATTGATTTAAGGTTCCAAATCGAAATTAAAAAAAAAAAACGAAAAAAAATCGAAATTCAAAAAAAAAAAAAATCTCAAAATTTGGATCGAAGCTTTTCATCGCTTTCTCGTCTCTCTCCCGGCTCCGTCGCTCCAATGTCTCGCCTCTGCCTCTTTCGCATCTCGCGAGTCCGCGAAGTGCTCTTTCTCTTTTCCGCGTGACACAACTCCGAATCGGGCAAAAGCGTCAGCGAAGTGCCAAGAGTCTGGCGAGTCCCGTTGTGCAACTTACCCGTACTGGTAGTTAGGCAACGCGTAGACAGGCGCTAGAGCGCGGGTACTCATTATAACGTGTATTGTGTACCGGCGATCGTACAAAGTTACTGTACAGTTTCTCAACGCGTTTCACTAGGCGTCTCCGCGCGACTGTTTCGCCGAGAGCTAAGATCAATAAGACATTTTACCTCTGCATTTCGGAGCTATGGCTCCAATATCCCCGATGACTGGACACCCCGCAAAGTAAAGTCAACGATGTCTATTTCATCGGCAGCCGAACTATTGCTTCGCAAAAGCCTCCGCACGAGAGTTCCTTTTAATACAAATTAATTTTTGCCTTTCGATTGTTCATCTGTAACCAAAACATTTACTCTCATTTTATTTTTTTCTTCCTTTTCCACTAAAAAAAAAAAAAAAAAAAAAAAAAAAAAAAAAAAAAAAAAAAAAATCCATTAATTTTTTTTTTTATGTATCCATAAAAAAAAAATCAGTGCAAAATTTTTCGCGAAATCGATAGTACTTGCGACGAAAAGCAACGAGCAACGAATGTAGTTTTCTATGTTAAAGTTATAACAGAATCAACGGCATGCCGTTGGACGAAGCGTTGAAAATTATTCTCACTTCTGCGGTGTGTTGCATTACAGTCTATGGATTACATAGTTCACAAGCGCGTTTAGGACTTAATGATGTTAAGCTGGATGACTTCTGGGGTAATCTCGGTAGACACCGCGAGACGATACAGCTATCTCTCTGGTGCTCCGTTTGTGTTGCCGGAAGCGCTTAGCCGAGTCGCGAGGAAACCCGACAGTACGCTATAGCGACTCGTCTGGCTTTCGGTCTTTCAGAATTCAGACTAACGACTCTCAAGGCGCACGTCTGATCCCTCCCCCGATGCGGCTGAAACTCGCGAGAGGCCCTCCAGCAATCCTCCGTCTATCATATTATTTTTTTAAAATTTTTTCTTTCGTTGGATTATTAAAAATTCTCAGTGTACCATGAGAATTGGATAATCGATCGCTGCAACAAAAATAATAGCGTCATTAGATTTTTATTTCTTAGGATTTTCTTACGATGATTTTGTTTCCAAAATCTCTTTTTTTTCCCTTAAAAAAAAAAAAAAAAAAAAAAAAAAAAAAAATTGCTGATTAGTTTTCTTTTTTTTTACACGTTTTTTGTTGTCACAGAGCCGCAAAGGCTGAATCCGTTCAGCTGGAACAGCAGCAACAGCATCGTCAACAGCACCAACAGCAGAGCAGACAGCATCAGCGTCAACCGATTCAGAGACAATATCAGCAGCAACAGGTTACGGTAACATCGTCCTCACCGCCTGTATCTCAAATAACGGAGAGACAGTCGCGTCAGAGGCAACAGCAGCAGCAGCAGCAGCAGCAGCAACAACAGTCGCAAAGGATATATCAGGACGACGAGTACGAACCGGCATCGGAGATCGAGAGCGATCGTCAGCAGCGCGTCTATCGTGGACAGCCGTCGACGATCGGCCAGGTGCAGCGCGATCGCGACGGTCTCCGTCGCAACATCATATCCGTAAGTCATCCACCACCGTCGTCATCATCATCATCATCGTCGTCGTCTTCGGTGATCGCAGAGATGCGTCAACAGTTCGCACCTACGAGCAATAATATTGTTAATCAGGTTTCACCGAGAAGCGACCGTAACGCGAACGGTCAACAAAACGATTACGACCCGAACCCAACACCGGATCCCGTTCCTCGTCGCACGAGAATTCACCATTCCTCCATCGACATCACGCCTGACAATCATCAATCCAAATTATCATCCGTTTCGCGCGATACCGAGTTCGACGAAAGACTCGCGCAGGATAATCCGAACGATAATGTTAGCGTCACCGTTACGAGAATATCATCGAGTACAACGATGATGGCGCTTCTTCAACAGTCCAGAAACGATCAATCGGAGTTTACCGCGCGTCCGTATCTTCCTGAAAGTTCTGGTACTTCGTCAACAGCTGGGAATGTCGTTCCCGTTGCTCCGGAAGCCCATAGCGAAGTTCCAGTGACCGCGAGAGTTCGTTCGACTCTTCAAACCGTATTTTCCTCGCCGTCTTCTATCGCCGCTCAGTGGCAACGCTCGACGGAGGAATTGGAGAAAAATGAAATTTCCGTTACCTCACCAACGACTCATCGTCAACGATCAACCGTATCGCTAGGAAATGATGATTCCGAGGATAATCGTCTCGTCGGAGTGTCCAATTTGCGAAATCAGCAGCAACGATACAGAAACGATGCTTTCGCATCCTCGTCGACGCCTAACTGGTTGAGATCGACGGAGGATCTCGAGAAAAATGAAATTTCCGTGAGTCCCGGTCCTGCGGGTCGGGGATTCATGATAAAACGTCTCCGTTCGGATCTTCCGGATTCTTATAATGACGAAGAGATTCCCGTTACTCTGTCTTACGCTCGTCAACGATCGACGAGCCCTCCGATCGGTAATCACGAAAAGGGCGAATCTGGAAATCTTGAAATCTCCATAAGTCCGATGTCGACGCGTCAACGATCGAGAAACAGCAATGTACCGTCGCCGTTTCAAACGCGTGCGACAGAAAGATCGACGACGATAATCGATAATACCGATTCTCTTGTAACGGCGGCGCGAAGAAATTCCATTGCCGATCTGGAAAATCGTAAATACTACGTGGTTTCGCTACAGCAACGGCCGACGATCGGCACGGTTATCGCTAACGCTTCGATTACTACCGCTCAACGAGCGCTCGTCGACGAAACGAAGAATCGAAAAATAGCGATGCAACTCGATTCCATTGGGGATAATGTCGAGGAGAAGAAATATTATATTCCTTCGGTTCAGCAACGTTCTTCGTACAATTCAGAGACTACAACTTCCACAACTGTTCAACGAGGAGTTACGGAGGAACGGGAACGCGGGAATTTGAAAATAAGCGATAAAAACTCCGAAAATGAGGCGATTACTCCGAAATCGATTGCGAAAAATCCGAGAGAAGATTTTTCGACGAATCCTCTTGAAAAATCATCGGTGGAAAATCGGGAAAAAAGTGCAACCGGCAGTCCTGAGGAACTCGAAAAAAATGAAATTTCCGTAGCGCCTTCGAATCGACGACGCTTCAGTTCGACGTCATCGAGCGGCGAACCGAACGAGACTGAGGGAAACGAAATTCCAAGTTCGCACAGGCCGTCCGTCGGGATTCGTGGGCGACAACGCGCCGGCGTCAGAGGTCAATCGCGGCGGAAACCTCAGGACGGAATCAAGAGGACCTCGAGACCCGTAAGTCCTCAACTCTCAAGCAACTGTGACTGTCTTCGTATCATCGGCCCTCTGAATTTTCCGACGCCAAAGCACCGGAAAGCCTTCTAAATCATGAAAATAAAAAAATAAAAACCACGTCTCCACTGTATATACTATGCTGCGTGTAACACTCTGCAAGCTGCTTTATCCGTCTCACCGTCTCGAAGACAATTAAAAAATCGGTGAATCGGAGAAGACGTAACCGTTGGATCGACTCAATCCCTCCCCTCTCACGTATCGACCAAAAACTATGAAACAGATGTGGATGAAAAAAAAAAAAAAATCGACGAATGTCCGAATACATCGAAAAAAAAAAAAAAAAATCGACGAATGTCCGAAAACATCGAAAAAAAAAATAAAAAAAATCGACGAATGTTCGAAAACATCGAAAAAAAAAAAAAAAAAAAAAATCGACGAATGTCCGAAAACAGAAAAAAAAATGAAGTAACAAACGAGAAGAGATGGAGAAAGCAAGAGACCGAACGAAAAAGATACGGCGAAATGTTCGCTAAAAAAATGTATAAAAAAAAAAAAAAAAGAAAATCTCGAGTTCTTCGCCAACTATGACTCGCTATTGGCGTCACGCGCGTCTTTCATCCTCTGCCGGGAAGATTACGTCTCTTAAATATACGAATGTAAACACGTATGCGCGTAGTATGAAAATGAAATGGAATCGTCGATCACCGGGTGACGGAACGAGAGATACGAGAGACACGGTCTTTGGACGTATTGGCCGATAAAATATCTCAGCTTCATTAGAATTTCTCACGTCCCGATACCCTTTAAACAAATTACCTCGTATTATTACTGTACTTATCACGGCCGCTCATTGCTTGCACTATCTTCACTACTTTTTATTTTCTTTCGTAGATATTTCTTCTTCTTCTTCTCGTAGATATACTCACGAAGTCTTTCCTTTGTGGGATAACCTTCGATTAAATTTCACGATATAAACGGTTTATCTTACTTCGCTTTTTTTGCAGGAGAGAGAAAAGGACAGCGTCGCGAATTCCCGATCTCAGACGGAGAGCCATTACAGGTGAATTTGAAATTTTGCGAATTCGTTGCTCATTAACGTTGTTATTGTTATTGCCGTTATTTCGTTGCGGTGTTAGTTATTATTTCGCGTAAATTTCGTCAATGCAATTGTTTTTTTTTTTTCGTGGATTTTTTGATTGAAGATATAAATGTGAAGAATCTTCGTGATAACTTCTGATTAATCGACAGATCCATCTCGTCGGAATCGCCGAGAATTGCGAAAACCACCGCATCCACCGCGGCACCGGTTTCGAAAGCTTACTACAGCGATGCCGACCAGAGTTATCCTTACTACACGATCTATGATGATGACGTGTCGATTTACAAGGACGATGGTTAGTAGAAATCGAATATTATAATCCGCGATAAACAGTTTGTCATGATTTCGGAATATAAAAGGCTCCACGAGAATTTCAAGGGAGAGAAGTGTCTGTTTTTGTATTTCACAATCTTTTTCACGTTTTCGCAATTTTAAAATTTCGAAAAATGTATTTTTTTTTATCGATAAAAAAATCTTTAAAAAAATCGTAGGCGATCCATTGTTTGTATCGATATTCTGATGATGAGAAAAAAAAATCAGACCCGAATATAATAACGTGCGGAAGAGATTCCATTTTTTCTAATATCACTTTTTCTCCGTTTTTTTTCTATTTAAAAAGGACGTCACGATTTTCACAATTTTTAATATTTCGATCTGAAGATTTTTTTACATTATCGGGAGACTGTTATCAACAAACAATCGCCTGGAATTAGCGATTCGATTTTTTTTTCATTTATAAAAAAAATAAAACGGACTTTTTAGCCCGAAATTGCCGAAAACGGAGTTAAATTATTGATTCTTCTTTCTCAAGAACTGTAGAAGATAGTAAAATTCTTTTTTTATAACAATAAAAAAGCCGAATTGTTCGATTTTTTTGGGATATTTTTTGGTTGATTTTTACTGATTTTTATATTTATTTTTAAGACTACGCGCAGTACACGGTGAACCACACCGTGCAGATCCAGCAGCAGCAGCAGCAGCAGCAGCAACAACAACAGCCGCACCACCACCACCAGCATCAACATCAGACCGTCCGGATCGCCGAGGTTACGCCGAATTCGAACCAACAGTACAGTCAGAAGCCGAAGAAAGTACCGGTTAACGATGCCGACAAATACAATTTGAGTCCCGAGGTCACGGTATCCGATTACGACATTTACGATAGTCAAGTGCGTTTATTTCCACGGATTGTTAAATCTTCGCTTGCGAACTTCCGTTTGTTTCTCCCGCATCCGGAGGATCTTGCGTTACAAATCATCCTAATCGTTTCTTTCCGCTTTTTTGCTCGCAGCCTCTGAAAAATAAGTTCCGAATTCCCGAGGGACATCAGTCGCTGAGGTGAGTTTCATTCGCGCGATTTAGGATTCAACCCGTTCGCTTCCAGCGTATAACTCGTTTCTCAAAGAGTTCGGAAAATTGTTTATCGATGCAGAAACGTGATATTTAATTATTTTGAATCATCAAAGTCTCGGATTTTTTTTTTTTTTTGTGATTTTTTATATAAAGAAAACAATTTTTTTGGTATCGGAAAAAAATGTAATAAAATAGATAAAAGAAAATTTGGCATCACGAAAGTCGGAATTAACTGCCGAAGCGAATCGCTTAATTTGTGAAACCCACTCGAGTGTTTTTTTTTTTTTTTTTAAGTACTCAGTGGGCCTCGAGATCCTAAAATCTCGAGGCGCACCGCTCGCCTACGCGACAATGTCATTGACCTTTGAATATCGAACGGAATTCATTGCCGGGCTGATTTTTATGCCACAGGACGAACGGCCTCAGTCATCCAGTGGTACACGTGACTACACCAAACGCTATTGTCGATACTTACGTACCACTGACGACCACCACTCAGCCACCACCCACCACCACTGCTCGTTCCTACACCGCAACAGTTCAAAAGTCAGTAAACGCCACAACATTGACTACAAAGACTATTACACAAACATAATAATGTGCCCAACTATAGTCACTGAAGTAATATGAAAAAAAAAAAAAAAAAAATTTAAAGAAATGTTGACTTATGAAAAAAAAAAATTTGAAAAAATTTCAATTTCGGAAAAAAAAAAAAATTTGAAAAAATTTCAATTTCGGAAAAAAAAAAAAAATTTGAAAAAATTTCAATGTCGGAAAAAAAAAAAAAAATTTTGAAAAAATTTCAATTTCGGAAAAAAAAAAAATTTGAAAAAATTTCAATTTCGGAAAAAAAAAAAAAATTTGAAAAAATTTCAATTTCGGAAAAAAAAAAAAATTTGCAAAAATTTCGATTCCGGAAAAAAAAAAATTTGAAAAAATATCGATTTCGGAAAAACAAAAAAATTTGAAAATATTTCAATTTCGACAAAAAAAAAAATTTGAAAACATTTCAATTTCGGAAAAAAAAAAATTTGACACAATGGCGACATAAAAAAAAAAAAAAATTCTTAAATTTTCCAAAATCCAGTCGCGTGTGATTTTCATTATATTTTAGCAATTTTCGCATTTGGCAACAGAGTTAAATTTTTCTTAGTATCCGAATCAAAATTTTTTTTATTTCGTCTGTTCATCGGACGCGCGTCTCTACTTACATACCATGAAATATTTCGAGTGAATTGAGGTCGATTAGCGCGCGCGAACGAATTTGCGACGACCGAGACCCAGTTTCGCAATGGGCCACTCGGAGTATTCGCTTGTCGTCAAAGCGAGAGATCGGGACGAAATCCGCGAAGCTCGGCTCGGGACTTGTTGTCCGCTTTCACTCGGAGCGTACGGTACGCGGGAGCGTGAATACACGAATGCGCGAAACCGTTCGCTTTCGTTCCGCAGCCGGAAGCGATTTGCAAGCGTTTGCTGCAAAGCCAATCTTATTCTATATTTATTTTTATTTATTTTCCTTCATTCTGTTTCTTACAGTAGGGGCCGACCGCAGGTTAACCGTGGAACTGCACCACCGTAAGTTATCGTTCCACCGTACGTTATATATCCCCTGTATTACCGGCAGTATGTGCAGAAATTCACCATATATGCGCTAACTACTCATTACTCTTAATTCCGAGACGTTGCAAAAACCGTTCGTTTCGCCTTTTCGCTATATCTCGGCGTTACGCAGAGTAGAATAACGCTGTATACGATGAATTCCGCCGACACACATAGAAATCAGAGTCGATTATTGCTTGTCGCTCGTGTCTATTATCATTTATCATTAATTATCTTGTTGTTGCTATCGACAATGGATGGAATACGAATTCTCTTCGATAGAAATGTTATTAAAAGATTGCGCAATCGACTCGCAAGCGACTCGGTTAATTAACTCTTATGGGTTGTTGTATAGTGACCAATAATGAGTTATTAAGGCCGCGCAGCGTTCCGTGAAAACTTCTAACGCTGCAACGCATCGCGAGGCATGAATCGGTTATTATAGACTTCTATATGTTTAATTTTCCTCAGGAGATTGCGTCCGACTCTCAAACCCTCGACGGTGATAGTATCGAAGGCACAGGAATTCGTCGATATCTACAGATACCCGCCGGTGAGACCCGGACCCATATATCCCACTCCGACCGTCGATAAACCCGCAGCAAAGTGTCGCAAGGACGTCTGTTTACTTCCGGATTGCAGCTGCGGCGGTACCGATATTCCCGGTAAGATCCCATCTAATTTAACAGTCGGACAGCGTAGCCGCGAGCATTCAGTCTCGAGGACTCTTCTGACTGTCGTAGGAGATACGAGAAACGGAATGCAATTTTTATAAACGATTTTTCATCCGGAAATTGTGGAAAAAAAGATAAAAGAGTCTTTTTATAACGCGAAAACGTCGGGGTTACGGATTAAAAAGGATGTTTCGTTCTATTTGCAGCCGAAATTGCGATTCAGAGAGAATTTCGAATACTTCCCGATGGGATAGAAATATAAAAAAAAATTAACCAATAATAATTTTAAAATGTTTTTTTGCGAATTTTTATCCGAAATTTGTGACTTTTCGACGATAAAAAAAAATTTTAAATAAAAAAAAATTATTTTTATTCGCAAAAATTAATGGATCAAGTTTTGCTGAATTTGTTGAACAATTTTTTGGAATTATTATTGTGTTAAATTAATGTTTTTAGTACCTTCTGTATGGTTAATTTTTTTCAGATTTTGATATCATCGCGAAATATTCGAAATTTTCTCTGAAGCTATTTTTTCATTGGGAATATAACGTTTCACCCTTCTTAAGCTCATGATACGTTGTTATGCGACATGAAAAATTGGTGGAAAGTTGTCTCTCGAAATCTCAGAAATCTCGAGATATGTATAATCGATTTTGTAATATTTGCGTCATCGTTGAGGCGAACGTTCACGACGAGTGTATATCTGCACCTTCACTCCGTTGCCACGATTATTCGAGTATTTTACTGAAAAATGAAGTTCCGAGCGAAATCATTACGAAAATACTCTTTCGCGAGGTATACCCCGTCGTGAGACGACAAACAGATGCAAAATTATCGTAAATTATCGCGCGCCGTCTCACGATAACGAATTTTTTTCTTTCCATCAATCCGTTCCGAAGTACCGAAGTACTCTTACGAGACGGAAATCGGAAACCGCAAAAATTCATAAAGAATACGATACGCTTCACCGATTCTTGGATATTACTTCGCATTGAGCAAATAGATTCTTAAACTTTATTTTTTTTTTTTTTTTTACGACCGAATATTTTATTGGTAAAATAATGAATTCCAAGAATCTTTGATATTCCTTTTGGGATTTCTACCGAAAAAATAATTCGATGAAAGAGTCATATCATCGCCGTCGTGTCGGCGAGAAACAGTATGAATCCAATGACGCAATTAATATCGCGTCGAACTCCGAATGTTGATTTTAACGATCGAATTTATCAACCGCAACCGACGCGGTCAGCACGCCTCGTACTGAGGACTTTCACCGATTCTAACGTTACATACGCATTACGCTCGGCGGACGTTCGAAAGTGAAACAGATCCGCGTGCCCCGTTAGTGACCGCAACTCCTCTCTTCGGTCGCTTCGTTTCGATGCGCACCTCGTTGTTCTTCGATACTTACAAATACTATATTAACGGGTATATTGTTGTACGCTACATAGTAGTAGTGTCCGCACGTACCACCTGGTCGACGCGACGACTCACGCAACGAAAAAAAAAAAAAAAAAAAAAAAAAAACTATTCATGACTAACAGGAAATAGAATCGGCAATCGGTGGGTCGCACTTCATTGAAATTCACTGCGGATCCGGTTTATTCGATTGTGTAGACAATTATATAGTTTGCATTCAAAAAAATACGAGAGGCATAAACGCAAATGGTAGGCAAGTTACCGGGCGAAAGTGCGATAGTCAATAACCTTTTTTTTTTTTTTTTCAAATTCATTATAATTTTTTTTGGCCGAAATCTCGAAGTCTCGGAATAAATGAATATATGAATCGGAATATTAAAAGTATTATTACATAATAATAATAATAATGATGTTTGTTATTATTATTATTTATTTATTTATAAATTCATTATATTAGGTATTAATAGCATCGGTATCCGGCCATCGAGTCAAATTTACGTAATTCTCGTAAAAATTCGCCTCTTTTTTTTACCAATTTTTATCATTTTTATTTATATCGCCTTTGAAGATGAGACACTAAACCATCGATATCAGGACTGCGAAACAAATATTTTTTTTTTATAAAATTTTTCCCCGAAATCCTTGATTTTTCGGACCAAAACATCGATCAACGAGTTGACCAATTCTGCGATTCAAGAATATTGGCTTTTGCGCAAAAAAAAAAAAAAAAAGACCAATTTATCATTTATTTCGAAAGATTTCATATGACGAAAGCCTTTTTTTTTCAATATAAATTCATTTCTCTGCGAAATCATTTTATAGTTTTTTTTTTTTTTCTTGAACTCCGATAATGAGATTTTCAATTTGACGCCAAATGATTGTACATTTTGTTTTGTTTTTTTTTTTTTTTTTTTTTTTTTTTTTTCGTCACCGAACCGGAGAAACTTTCCGAAACGGGCACTGCCTTCAGACCGGGCGATTTGACGCTAAACTCGACGATTTACTCGATCTATAGATTGAGCAGAAAAAAAGAGATAATTTCGATCGTTAGGTTTCAATCGAATTTTAACATTCGGTAATTAGCGGGATTACGTATTATCTGTAGACAACTTTACAATTTACGAGCGTTAAGCTGCCCTCGAGGTATAGGCGGAGGAACGCGATCGCGGCGACGATTTAGAAATCGAACGATAACGATCGATCGGATATTTTATCGTTTCGCGCTGCGGCCGCACTTCGGTTATTCGTTCGTGCGGCTAAAAGGCCGACTCCAGTGTATGTGCGACTGAAACATTTCACAGCGAAAGCGCGAAACTTTATCGTTCGTCGTATCGGATTTCTGATTATAACAGAAGTTCTGCACCGACTTTCGAGGAATTGCGGAGCGTTAGCTGAACTCTCGCGCTATGAGTCTAAAAAATCATTTGCAAAGGACGCAACAATCGCACTTTTCGTTAAAAACAATACATTTTTCATTATTATTCAATTTATATACGCCGAACATAAGATAAATCGCATATAACGAAATAATTTGCATTTTTTCTACAGTAATTTCCGTTTTTCTTGAATCACTTGTTGTATAAAAAAAAAAAGTCATATTTCCTCAATTTTTTTTTTTTCGTATTATTTTATCAACGGCGGGACTTTTTTTTTTTTTTTAATAATAATGACACAAAAAATGCAAATTTTTTTAGATTTTTAGATTATTATATAAATAATTTTCCTACCGCTCATTATTATTTTTATAGGTTCGCGTTACCTTCGTCTTTAAAATTAATTTATCCGCGTAATCGTCTTTGGATCGATAGTATAACAAAATATGAATAAACAATACAATCTCAGGTGGAATCCCAGTTGAAAAAACGCCGCAGATAGTTCTACTGACGTTCGACGACGCGGTAAACGATCTTAACAAACAGCTGTACGAGGATTTGTTCGAAAGGGGAAGAAAAAATCCGAACGGTTGTCCGATCAGCGCGTCTTTCTATGTGTCTCACGAATGGACCGATTATAGTCAAGTGCAGAACTTGTACGCCGATGGACACGAATTAGCGTCCCACACAGTTTCGTAAGTCGATCTCGGAGATTTTTTTTCGAGTTCGAGATCGATAACCAAAGAGCTTGAATCACGCTGCGCATTAATTCCATTCATCGTCGATCGCGGCGCTCATTGCGGAATTTCACATGAAACTATATATATATATATTTTTTTTTTTTTTTTTTAATAAGTATCCCATCTATTCGTAGTCAGGAAAAAAGTGTTATCTACAATCCTTCAATGCGTCTGCCTTCTCGGGAACGTCGTTTATAATCTTTTATATATCCATAGCTATAACTACCTATACAATTGCATTGTTCTCGGAGAATTTGTTTTTTTTTTTTTTTTTTTTTTTCTTCGTACTTTCTTCGCGCGCGTATCCTTACGTCAGACCGATCGACTGAGATATCCTTCGAGAACAATGCAACCTGTATGCGTTCACTTTATGTAGAATAAAACGCCCGGTATTGTGCACTTGACGATCTGTGATCCCTCCGTAAATGCATTACCGCGATGGGGACTTTTTCGTCAAGTGGATGTTACTTAAGCGTTCATGGATCACTAATGCTGAGTACTAACATAACTTTTTTCTCTTTCATTCTCTTCCTATTCTTTATCACTCTTCTATCACCATCACTCTTTCGCGATCTACCGATCTCTACACTATACACGCATTTACATTGCTACAACGATCGATACTTCGTTACCGACTCCCTTCGCGATTTTTAAAAAACACGAATTCTTCCCTTTTTTTTTTTTTTTTCTTTCTTTTTTGCACATCGAATCAACGATTCTGAATCACGATTATCGGACAATCGAACACGAAAAAAAAAAAAAACAAACAAATACGAACAAACATCGTGACAAAAAATCCTTACGCTGTCCATTCGATTTATCGATACGCCTCACGACTTTCCTGTCTTTCCTTCGTTCCTATCAAAAAAAAAATAAAAAAAACAGGTGACTACCTGCCGGAGGAGATACCGCAAATCGTTCTTCTAACGTTCGACGATTCCGTCAATGATCTGAACAAAGGACTTTACGCCGATTTGTTTGAAAAGGGACGTAAAAACCCGAACGGCTGTCCCATCTCTGCGACGTTCTACGTATCCCACGAGTGGACCGACTACAGCCAAGTGCAAAATTTGTACTCAACCGGTCATGAAATTGCCTCCCACACAGTCTCGTAAGTAATGCGAAAAATCCCTTTCGCGAATTCGACACGACTGACGATTAGACTGGACGATGATCGATACATTTTTCTTTTTTTTTTTTTGTTCTTCGGTTAATCGACGATTTTTCGAAGCGAGAATTTCGGATACGAAAGAAATCAAAACTGAATCATCTTTTCGTGTAAATTAAGTTAACTAAATGCTTATAATTTTTGATATTATAAATCGAAGGATTAAAAAGAGTGTATCGTTACGTTTTCAATCAAAGATGAGATTCCGGGAGAATTTTTAATATTTCCTAATGAGATGAAATTCTGAAAAAAATTCACCGTACAGAAGGTGTTAAGAACATTAATTTTGCATCATAATAATTCGAAAAAGTTATTAACTAATTAGTTAAAAAAAATTGTTCAACGATTCATCTGGCAATTGGATTTTTTCATTGAACGTTAAAGAATTTTTTGAAATTAATTTGTTAATAATTTTTTCACATTATTATTATGCAAAATTAATGTTCTTAATACTTTTTATATAATTTATTTTTTTCAAATTTTTATTTCGTTGGGAATATTTGATATTCTCTTGGAATCTCATTTTTTGTTGCGAATCTAACGATTTACCATTTTTAACTATAAATTGCGCGATTTTAATTCACGAAAAATAATTTACGTTTCAAAAATAATAAAATTTGTTTTCTCGTATCTAAAAGAAAAGCGAAAAAAAAAAAAACTGTTAAATTTTTATCGAATTCGTGAAACTCGTAAAATATCAAATATCATCAATGATCAGTAAAATTTTCGTATTTTCACTCGAATCATAAATAGTTTTAGAATCATTTTCATCAGCACGTTTGAGTTCTATAGTTTTTTTTTCTACGTAGAAACTAATGTATACTTATCGCTTGAATCTATCGATAACTTTTAGCTTTCTTTCTCGAATCATCGTTATCCGCTTTATCGATCATACGATTTTTTTTTTTTCATCGAATGTTTTATCAATCAACGCTTCTCGCTCGCGCGCCAAGATCTCGTCTCAAAGTCTACAGTATTACTTCGAATTTATATACGACGATTGAAGCCGAAAATTTATCGTAATATTATAAAAATCGTTCCATTAGAATTAATTTACGAAAAAAAATCGCTAAAAAGAAAAATATCGGCATTTCATCCGATTATAAGAATATTTATTTTCTATAAAAAAAATCGTTGCATTAATTTTTCATTTATTAATTTATTACGTACCGTCGGCTCCAATCGTCAAAAAAAAAAAAAAAAAAATCGAATAACGAAGATAATAAATGATTTTTTTAAACATCGTACAGTCACAGCTTCGGTGAGCAATTCTCAGCGAGGAAATGGTCCCGCGAAGTAGCGGGACAACGTGAGATTCTCGCTGCCTACGGTGGCGTTAAATTGGAAGATGTACGGGGAATGAGAGCGCCTTTCCTGTCGGTTGGCGGTAACAATATGTTCAAAATGCTGTGGGACACCAATTTTACTTACGATTCCTCGATGCCGATCTACGAGAATCGTCCGCCAAGTTGGCCGTATACTTTGGACTATAAGCTTTTCCACGATTGCATGATCCCTCCGTGTCCGACGAGATCTTATCCAGGACTCTGGGAAGTACCGATGGTCATGTGGCAGGATCTCAATGGAGGAAGATGCTCCATGGGTGACGCTTGCAGCAATCCCCCGACACCGGACGGCGTGTACAAGATGCTCATCAAGAACTTCGAAAGGCACTACACGACCAACAGGTGAGCGGTCGATGCTTTCGGCGCGATACAGAGACAATAATATTAAAAAAAAAAAAAAAAAAAAAATTTAAGGTGATGTAAAACACCTTCCCGTTCATTGGACACGTGTTCAGTCGGTAACAAAAACTGTAATCGCTGCCATTTCTAAATTATAGACATTTGAGAAAAACGAAAAAAGTGATTCTCCGCGTCTATATATTCCGCAGGAAAACTTCGTTTTCTTTTTCCTCAAATGTCTATAATTTCGAAATAGCATTGCAGATTTTGTTACCGACTGAGGCTTTTCACACTTTTTCATCTTAATTGGTTAATTCTTCAAATGTTTATGGGACATTTTCAACAACCTTCCCTCCCGCCCACCAGACATGTGTCCAGTCGGTAACAAAAACTGTAATCGCTGCCATTTCGAAATTATAGACATTTGAGAAAAACGAAAAAAGTGATTCTCCGTGTCTATATATTCCGCAGGGAAACTTAGTTTTCTTTTTCCTCAAATGTCTATAATTTCGAAATAGCATTGCAGATTTTGTTACCGACTGAGGCTTTTCACACTTTTTCATCTTAATTGGTTAATTCTTCAAATGTTTATGGGACATTTTCAACAACCTTCCCTCCCGCCCACCAGACATGTGTCCAGTCGGTAACAAAAACTGTAATCGCTGCCATTTCGAAATTATAGACATTTGAGAAAAACGAAAAAAGTGATTCTCCGTGTCTATATATTCCGCAGGGAAACTTAGTTTTCTTTTTCCTCAAATGTCTATAATTTCGAAATAGCATTGCAGATTTTGTTACCGACTGAGGCTTTTCACACTTTTTCATCTTAATTGGTTAATTCTTCAAATGTTTATGGGACATTTTCAACAACCTTCCCTCCCGCCCACCAGACATGTGTCCAGTCGGTAACAAAAACTGTAATCGCTGCCATTTCGAAATTATAGACATTTGAGAAAAACGAAAAAAGTGATTCTCCGCGTCTATATATTCCGCAGGAAAACTTAGTTTTATTTTTCCTCAAATGTCTTTAATTGCGAAATAGCATTGCAGATTTTGTTACCGACTGAGACTTTTCATACTTTTTCATCTTAATTGATTAATTTTTCAAATATTTATGGAAAATTTTCGCTAATTTCAGATCAAAAAGTGTTTTTGGAGTTTTTTTTTCCATTTATATGTTTATTTGTGTTTTTTGCAGAGCACCCTTCGGTCTTTTCTACCACGCCGCTTGGTTCACCCAACCGCATCACAAAGAAGGTTTCATTTCTTTCCTGGACACCATTGTCGCAATGGACGATGTATGGGTTGTTACCAACTGGCAAGCGCTTCAGTGGATCAGAAACCCAACGCCTCTCGGACTTCTCGATAGTTTTGAACCCTTCAGCTGCAATTATGCCGTAAGCTATTTTTCTTACAATACAATACAATACAATACAATACGATGCAAATAACTCTATTTTATCGAATCATAGAATCGATATAATTTTTTTTGTGCTTTAATCGTTCGCAGGACCGGCCGAAAAAATGCAACAACGCGAAAGTCTGCAATCTGTGGCACAAGAGTGGCGTAAGATACATGAAAACTTGCCAGCCGTGTCCCGATATCTATCCGTGGACCGGGAAGACCGGAATTCGCAGCAGTCGTATCGACAACGAAGTTGAGAATTGAGAGGATCTAATCGGATGCCAAAGATCCGAATAGATCGTTATCAGGAAACCACAAAAAACAAAAAAAAAAAAAAAACCCACCAGCAATTTTAATTAAAGACGATCCTTATGATCCCCATAAGAAATATTCTCAATCTACCTATCGTCTATCTAAGTACTTTCTATCGTCTTTTCAATGCGATCGTTGCTTAAAAAAAATGCGATAGAATCGATTAAAAAAAATATTTATTACAGACGCGAAAAAAAGGAATTCAGTGTAAAATTGCCTTCTGCATTGTTATTCATATATTTGGTGGCTGTGAGTTAACGATTTTGATTAATCGGTGGAAAAATTATATTTCGTAAAAAATACGAGAATTTTTTTTTTTTTTTTTAATTCAATCATTTTTTTTATCTGCACAAATTATTTTTTTTTTAATTGTTAATAATTTTTGGTGTGAATATTTATTTGTGAATTTTGTCAAATATAACAGTACATACCGTCGATATTATCAATTACGTCGCTAATCAATTTCTTCGATTCTATCGTTTTTATAGAGAATTTTTTCAGCGCCAATCGCATTAGAATCGTCGATATTGTTTTCCGGATCAAACGATATTTTATCGTAATGTATAGGCCATTTGCGTCAATGTTATGCGCCGCTTGTCGTAGTTCTATTTCCTCGAGAAGAGAATTGGTAAAAAAAAAAAATTTAATCGGCTCTTTTGTAAAGAAAAAAAAATTGTCTGACGAAGTGCGCAGGCAAAAGTTATTGCGTTAGCCAGTGATTCAGGCAAATTGTCTGCATTAGGCTGAGCGTAAAACGAAAACTTGTTAAATATACATTTTTTTTATACTTAATTTAAAAAACAAAAAATTTCTTAATTTTCTTTACAATTATATTGATATCGGCGAGGAACGAAGCGCAGACAGCTAGAATCAGATTGAAAGTTCGTTTATTTGGCGCACTCGGCGAAATTAATTAATAGTCGAATTATTATTATTATTTTTTTTTATTTTTTGTTTTTAATCAAATTAAGGAGATCATGATGTGTATAAAGTCGCGAATGACGTAACGTATTATTATTAGCCGGTCGCGAGGGGTCATTTTGCGGACGGAGAAGAGACGCGAATCTGTCGTTGAGGGTTTTTTTTTTTCGCGTATCACGAAAAGATTCGCGGGATTACGCGAACGCGCGAAGAGTGGATTACAGAGTTTCGAGGAGCAATCGAGAGAAACTAATGTTCAACGGACGGTATCGCGTTGCGCGCGCGATTCGCCATGTGAGCGTTAATATCTTTATAATATTCTAAGATTCGAAAACACTTAATGCCTTTAATAAAATATCTTAAAGTTTTCGCTACAATTCACGATTTCTTTTTTTTGTATGACAAAAGTTATTTACCACGACCTTCACCTTTATCGCCTGTTCCTTGATTCAACGGTTCCTGTCACCGATAACACGATGTCACCGAGCGAAGAGTTTCATTAATAAACGTAGGATTATTCACCTTTTATTAAATACAATCCTTGCACTTTCACGTAATCAGCTTCGAGGTTAGTTACCTCGAAATAAACATTCAAAATAAACAAAAGACGGGTTATTATTCGCGAACAAATAAAACGACACGATGCACATTCGGCGGTTCGTGAGAAACTGCGATGCACTGCGACTGCGCGACGAGACTGGATTCGAAAATGAAAGCGAGGAGATAAAACGTGTAGGCGTATATAATGTTCAAATTTCGCGTGTCTCACTTATCGTCGCTTGAAAAACACTGGTCAGCTATTCGACACAATAACAAATAACCGCGAAAAATGTTGCATTGTTTTTTTACAATTGCCACTTGGATGCAGCATCACGATCATTGGTCGGCAGGGAGGAGATTGGGGATTGGCACGGCAGGACGCAACGTGATGCGCAGTGGCGCAGTTAGTGTTACCATGCCAGTGTGCGCCGGCGACCGAACAGTGCGGGATCGTGGACCGCGAGAACGCATGTATCCGCGCTAAAGAGTCCTTTATTGAATGTTTTTTTTCGCGATTCATTAACAAATTAGATACAATAATTTGTCAGTGGCACTAAATATTAACCGGTGGAGGTATTTTTTTGTGGAAACGCGGATGTGCACATCGCGGATCATCGCGGATCAACATAACATTGGCGGGTCATCGGACATCGGACATGATATCAAGAGATAACTACCCAGTAAGTGAAGCTTTGAAATTGTTTTAATCTTTGCAGGAATCAAGGAGGGTTTTCTTTTCGAGTATTTTGAGCGCGAAATTTATTTGTCTGCTTTAACCGTTTACACACCGGGGGGTCCACGGTCTGCATATAAGACATTTTCTGTCATTCAGCAGGTTTTATACATCCATAGTAGTTATTTATGATCATGAAATTAAATAATCCGTACAGAGATAATACTTAACTATTACAAAGATGTGTCGGGTACTGGGATGGGATATAACGTCGATGACCATGCATCGATATTAAAACAATCGATACTATGCCAGTCGCAGTCGACATTGCAGCCGACGTGTTCGATCCAATAACGCGCCATATTGTTAAATTGTTTTAACGTCCAAGTCTGACATTTTTTTTTTTTCAATCACAAATAGAGTCAATATATTTGTTAATTTTTTATAAAAAATTTCAAATGAGAAAAATTGAAACGGAAGAAATCTTTTTTTACTCTTTCGTTTTGACGAATCCACGCCACCATCATTATGTTTTTTTGATGCAATGCACATTTGGATCCTTTTTTTAAGTATCGCATTGCCCAAACTTTTCGCCCGTGTGCAATTTCGAGATACGCTTTCAGCATGTATAAACGCGGTTTTATGAAAAGCACCGTTTTCGAAATGCGCTCGAGAAAATTTATGATAGACTCGATCTCATCGAGCAACAAGGCAACATGATCCGCTTGTTTCAAATTGATGCAACGCACTAGTATAAGAATGTAGCATTCCAACGTCTGAAAAAGAAAAAATTAATACCATCGATCGATATATCCGAAATATTGTTTACGTCAATGAGCATTGAGTTACTTTCGCCAGTGTCGTCACGTGACAAAAATTGTCGACCCGAATATCCTTCGTGTGGAATTTCGTTATTTGGGCGAAAGTCCGAGTTGCCGAAACGCCGCTACGAATTTAAAAAAAATTGTTATAATAGTAAATAAAAATAATAATAATAATATTAATATAACCAAAAAAGTTTGAAATTTTTGACAATTAAATTTATATCTTTGCGTTTGACGCACATTCGAAGTTGCCATATCCAGAGACATGTCAATAATCGTCTCAGACCGTCGGGATCACGTGACACGCAAGCTGCGTATTTGGAGGATCCTGCTGAACGCAATATATTTTGTTTTACCAAACGCACGAATGAATCGACGATGTTTGTTTAACCTGTTATCTTTTTGGCGTATTCCGCGCAAGTTTCGAACGTTTCCAAAACCATACCAGCATCGAGTGCCACATCGAGACAAAGCGCGTAGTACCACGTGATGCTGGACTCGTCGGTATCTTCGGGCGCCGAGTGGTAAAGCTCTTTCATCAGATCGACTGTTTCGTGTATTCGTTTCGTTCTTATCTGGAGATCGGTCAATGAAATTACTTATTCGGACTCGTCGAATCGATGTTTTCATGAATTCGTTGAATTAAGCGGCAAATTTTCGATTTTTTTTTCTTAAAAATTACGGAAAGTAATATATGTATATATATTTTTTTTCTCAAAAACTGTCGGAAAAAAATGATTTTGTTTTTGCAGTTGATTTGATTTTTGGGGGTAATAATTCGAGTTTTTACTCAGATTTCGAACCGCCAGTTAGATAATAATCCCTTCAATTACCGTTAATTGAATTAACTGCGGCAAAATCGTTAATTTCGTTCGACTCATTTTCAACGCTCCGGATATCTTTAGAACTCTTGTACCCATTAACAACGCGTCTTCGTATTCGCCGCGAAGTATTCTAAATCGATTAAAATCGAATTCAGTTTCAGGATCGAAATTATTATTAAAAAAATGTTATTTTTTGCCGATTTAATCGATAAACCTAATTTCGAACATCGTCTTGAAAACAAGCGCCACAGTGGTTATTTCTTCGGCGTCTGACCACCAATATTTGCTTCTTATCGTGTAAATCATCGGTTTTTCGAGACGCCGAGCGTACGAAAAATTGTTGAGATCGCGAAAAATTTTTGCGACTTTGAGATACAAATCGCTTTTTTCGAGAAAACTCCCGGAACAGGAAAAACCATTGTTAAAACTTTGAAGTGCCGCCAGTTGAGAAGCAGCGTTTTCCCCCTCTTCCTGTGTTATCAAATTCGTATTATGCATCAGCAAAAAAAAATCCGTTATAAACCGTTAAAATCCGTTATAATAATTATCGACTGATGGTATAAGGAGTTTAAAAAAATTTACCGAAAGAACTAACGAGAGTCGAGCCAAATACGACGCGGCACTCAACTTCGTCGTAACGTAACTTCCGGTTATACGATTAACAAAGAATTCCGGATATCGTTGATAGAGTCGTTGTTTCCATGTCTCATCGAAGATTCGATAGGAGACACAGAATTTATTCGATGTGTGGTTTACATCGACGCCGAGTCGAACTGCTTCCGCGTAATATCTTTTTGCTTTCGCGAGATTTCCGAGATCCATCGAGGCGTCACCTCGCGTTCATTAACAATATTTAATATTGACGTAGTATAGACATTTATATTATTGATTATTATTGTTTTTATTATTATTAACTTTAAAATATTCGCGAATGCATTCGAGAGAACGAAAAAAAAAAAAATTAATACTCTTTCATCGGAATAATTTAAATTCATTCATTTAACGAAACACACGACGTCAAGAAGTATTTAATTATTCGGTGTAAAAAAAAATGTAAATAAAAAAAAAAATTTAATAAAAATAAAAAAAAATAATAATAATACATTTTTTCGAAATTAATTAAGAAAGTAAAAAAATAATGATAATTATTCGCAATAGTATACCCATCAAAGCGAGTATCGCACTCCGATTTATTCTTCTGTCTTCTAATTTCACTTCCAAACATCGACCATCAGCGTTCGACGACTATTCGAGATAAAATCGACGATAAATCGTATCGTAAAGTCTCTACGAACACTTCCTACGGAATCATCGCTTACCTCGTTCTTCTCATAGGTTTCGGTTAGCAGTATCATTGCGCGAAAGGATTGACCGCTTTGAATCAATGCGGCGTTGTAATCCATCATAAATCTGACAAATTTTCCGGAATTTCCTAAGTATAATAATTAATATTATTAATTAATTACGTACTTAAGACATTCGCGAGTTATTCCGTACCGATAACTCGGAGATGTTGGCAAAGTTTCGTGAAAAGACAGTCGACGATCTCATTGCACTGACAATTGCGAAAATCAATGTGATTAAAGTTCTTCAAGTGGGAGATACGCGATGGATCGTTGCCGACTTCGAGATCACATATCGAAGTTTTTTTGACGAATTTTGCTGATTCGTCGGCATCAGCGATGCCGGAGGTCCTTCGGATAGAAGTGACCATTTTCGTTGCATTTGCGGAGGTCATCGACTCTGTCGAATGGGTTCCGCGTATTACGCGTATTATATTAGTACCGACGAAATTTAATAATAATAATAATAATAATAATAATGAAACTGAATCACCTTCGTCGGACTCGAAATAAGAAGGCATTATGGAAATCCTTCGAATTTCCATTTCGCTCGATTGAATCCTCAATTCGTCGTTACTGATCGATAGGAAACTTCGTCTTTTGGGTTTAAAAGTTGGCGATCCATCGAATGAGATTTTCTGCCGATTATTCGGTACTTTGGTCGACTCGATCGTAATCTTGTGTCGAATTAAAGACGAAAAAATTATAGTAAAAAAAAAATTGATAAATTAATAATAATTATTATTTTTAAGTGATTTATTATTCATAATAATGAATAATTAATTAAGAAATTTAAATACCTTGAAAAAAAAAAAAAAAAAAAAAAAAATTATAATTTCGCTTGAATATCTACCGGTTTTTCTCTGCCGGGTATCCTAATGAAAGGTCCTCCACCACAGGCTCTGCACTTTCTCGCGTCTCTTTCGTAAATTTCCGATGCTTTTGAATGAAACATTTTTTTCTGTTCTTCTGTGATTTGCGCGTAAATAAAATCTCTAAAGGCGTTTACCTTGAACTGCAAAAACCGGCAGTGCGCATAGCGCGGGAGATTTCCAACAGATTTGTTGATATCTTTGAATGGAAAATCGGAAATACGAAAGTAGAAAAAAAAAATTTCGAACGATAAATTGTTGTCGGTAACGAAGACGCAGTCTGGAAGCTTAAGGATATATCCATTAATAATTTATATAATTACCGGGGAATCGACAACTGCACTGCAGGAAATGATGCATATCGGAGAAGGTACTTCGTTTCATGTGTATACATGAAGTTATTTCGTCGGTTTGAAAGTTCTGACGTTGATTCGCAGCACATTCCAGAATTCTCATATCGATCAGTCGAGATACGGCTGCGATAATTAATTTTTTATTCTTATTTTTTGTAAAAAAACAGATTTATTTATTTATTTATTTATTTATTTATTTATTTATTTATTTATTTATTTATTTATTTATTTATTTATTTATTTATTTATTTATTTATTTATTTATTTATTTATTTATTTATTTATTTATTTATTTATTTATTTATTTATTTATTTATTTATTTATTTATTTATTTATTTATTTATTTATTTATTTATTTATTTATTTATTTATTTATTTATTTATTTATTTATTTATTTATTTATTTATTTATTTATTTATTTATTTATTTATTTATTTATTTATTTATTTATTTATTTATTTATTTATTTATTTATTTATTTATTTATTTATTTATTTATTTATTTATTTATTTATTTATTTATTTATTTATTTATTTATTTATTTATTTATTTATTTATTTATTTATTTATTTATTTATTTATTTATTTATTTATTTATTTATTTATTTATTTATTTATTTATTTATTTATTTATTTATTTATTTATTTATTTATTTATTTATTTATTTATTTATTTATTTATTTATTTATTTATTTATTTATTTATTTATTTATTTATTTATTTATTTATTTATTTATTTATTTATTTATTTATTTATTTATTTATTTATTTATTTATTTATTTATTTATTTATTTATTTATTTATTTATTTATTTATTTATTTATTTATTTATTTATTTATTTATTTATTTATTTATTTATTTATTTATTTATTTATTTATTTATTTATTTATTTATTTATTTATTTATTTATTTATTTATTTATTTATTTATTTATTTATTTATTTATTTATTTATTTATTTATTTATTTATTTATTTATTTATTTATTTATTTATTTATTTATTTATTTATTTATTTATTTATTTATTTTTTTATTTTTTTATTTTTTTATTTTTTTACGCATAATTAGCAAAAAATTCTGCAGATTAAACTGATAAACAAAAACTTACCATACATTGTGTAAAGAGCCGAAGAATTCGGCAGAACGTTTTGCAGCATATTGCGCGTAAAGATATTACCGAGTGCGGCTGCGGACAGCACTAAAGTTTGTTCGTATGGCGTCAATCGTTCATAGATCTCACGACGAATGCCTTCGATATCGAGAATCGCGTCAATATCCCCGCAAAACTTGTCGTTCGTTGAGCAAACAGTCACATCATTGTCTTCCCCACGAGACGAACGAAAATCGGCAGTTACCTCCTCAGGCGATAGGTCTTTTGGAATTTTTGATACAATTCCGGGATGCGGAAAGACGAAATCTTTCGATAAAACTTCGCCGGACGTTAGGGACAAAAAGTTTAAGGCGTCTTTTTGGAGCAGTAAGCTAAGGAAAGCTTCGCACCAACCGGGATGATTGCCACCATTTGTCTTAAAGATGCTTCGCAATCCATGAAAAATGCAACAATATTTAAATAAATATTAATCGACCATTATTATTTTCTATCGTTACGCAGATTAAATTATTATTCAATATGAAAAATTATTGCTGCATAAAATCCAATAAAAAAAAAAAAAAAAAAATTGAATGCAATCCAAAAAATAAAAAAAATAAAAAATCTGATAAAAAAAATTACATAATAAAAATATCGTTCGAGTAAATTAAATTTCCCATTATTTTTCACGCACTCATCGATCTTTCGAGGAATCGCTTGAACGTTAAGCATTTGGCACATTAATGCACTCGTGTGCCGCGACTCCAAAGTCGACAATTCGCATCTGAAAATTCTTTTATCACAACCGATCGACGCGTTCGATTCATCGATCTCTGTGCAAAAGGGAAGCCGTTCTGTCGCCATTGCAAGAACGAATCTACTGTTGTTCATCGTTCGCGATATAAATTTCCAGGACAGGGAATCCATAAACTGTACGTCGTCGAGTAATATGCAGCGCGGACCTTGCAACTGATAAAAAGGTTATCTGTTATCTGTTAACTGCATTTTTCGTCTTAAATAATAATAACAATAATCTATGTGATATTGAAATATAGTGCTTCGTGTCCAGGAGATTAGAAATTAATTAAATAATCTCACGGACCGAGTAATTTTACACAGCAACTCACAGGACTAATTACCGATTTGAGAATTGCACTGAAAATTGTTAGCGATCGCGCCAATCTTTCCTCCTCACTGTCCGAATAGTAATTTGCAGATAAAGCAAATTTCACGCGCATTATGATGTTCATGTAACAAAAATCGTTCCATGGTATAACGCTGGACAAGTTCGTCGTTACTGTCCTTTCGCGTTCTTCCATAGTTCTGCAATCTGTTGCACCGAGCAACTGTGAAAATATTCATGATTACGAAATTTCTGTAAAATTTCACGAAAAATCCGGAATAAAAAAAAATCAAAAAATATTAAAATTAAAAATCAAAATAAAAAAAAAAAATCAGAAATCAAAATTTTCCAAATTTCAAAAAACAAATTGAAATTCAATTAATTTTCAAATTTTTCAAAATTTTATATCAAAAGTCAATCAAATCGAAAGATAATATTTTCTATGCGCAGTACAACTTAAAAACCCAATCAAATGTTTAAACAGCAACAGCGCGCGAGGCTCGTGATTGTGAACTATTGCTGATTCCGTTTTTGGAGTTTTTTTTTTAATATTGTATCCACAATGTTCAAACACTCACATTCATTAATAGATTATAAACAGTGGCATACGGCTTCAAAGCATTCGATTCATGCAGACATAATTTGTGAACTGATATTTGCCGGAATTTAGCAATTGTTACGACTTCGTCCAGAAGTCGTGATTTTCCTATTCTACTGGGTCCCTAAAGTAATTAAAAAAAAAATGAATTGCGATCTTTGGGGCATTAATTGATTGAATCAATTAAATGCTTTTAGAACGACATGATAATCATTATAGGAACATTACAGGTATAAGTGGGGAAACGAGACCTCAATTACAAATCCACAATACGTCCGATTGGATGCACATATGTCGTCGAGTATATCGGTAAAGACATCCATTTCTCGAACGCGACCCAAGATAGGATAAACGTAATCGAGATTAGCGAAATCCATGAGGTCTTTTTCTATCCTGAAACAAATGAGTAAATTAATAAATAATAATAATAATAAATTAAGTAATAAATAATAATAAATAAATAAATAAATAATAATAAGTAAATAATAATTAATTCATTAATAGCGTAAGATTTTTTATCCGTCTGAAGCATGCTTACGATATTTTTTCGATGAATGTGTAGAGATGACATCGGCCGAAACCTTTGAGTTCTTTTATGCCGCGAGAACGAAATTTCTTTTGAGAAAATCGACTGTAGAATACCGTATCAAATTCGCAGCTTATCTGAAGATATCATGAGATTCGATTAGGAACAGGAAGCAAGAAATGCGACTATTAAAATTGGAGAGAACCTTTCCATTCGAGATGCTCATGATCGCCATTGCTTTTTCTATCGGTGGACCTAATATCACGTATTCCATTCTTTCTGTGTGTCCGATAACCCCGCAGTAAACCATACCTAACGACATACATCGTTTCTGTACCATAATCAGTAATCGGATGATATTTATTTTCAACAAAACCGGAAACGATACTAATTTGAATTTTAAAATCGACAATTATTTTAATTTTTCAAGTTGAAACAAATTTTAGATGAGATTTGATTTTTAGAAAATATTTTATTTGCATTTAACTGTAATGATCCTTCAGATTTCCTGCTTTCGCGATATCCGGAATAAAAATGATGAGTTGGGAGAACTGTAATTAGTAGTTTTCCTAATTATTTAGAAGAAAATCTTTTGCGAAACGATCTAATTGCCGAAAATATATATCCTTCTTATCTACAGTCGCAAGTTAATCGCATTACTATTAAAACTCACCGGTCGCAATGCCAACCGATGTCCCGCGAATACCAGATACCGATTTCAAAGCCTTAACGCTTTCCGCGGCATATAGAATCCCATTTTTGCAGTCATCACCGGTGGCGGAATTCAGTAAACCAAAGACCAAGAAGAAGTTAACGTCTCTTGCGTAAACAGTAACGGAATTTACGCAGCCGGAATGATCGGACACTATACTGTTAATTATAGTTATTTTAGGTATTTTTTTGAATGAATCATTAATCAATATACCTGTGTAGAAGCGCATAACATTGGTCAATCAGAGTTATCAACTCGTACACCGAAGTATTCGTTGGCTCCACATTTATATCAACTATAGTAACTCTCCGAATTTCCGTTAAATGGTCCATCGGAAGATCCTTCTCTATCTAAACGCGTGAGGAAGAAACTGATTCTTTACTCTGTTTTTGCAATGCGACTGAATTCCAGTAGCAGTCCAATCGCAGGAAATTTTCCCGCGGCTAATAGATATTTCAAAAAGCAACGAATGAAAAGAGAACGAAATAAAAATCAACTCTACTTGTTGAAGGACCGGATTTTTGGAGAAACTCTTCAGATGAGTTCCCAACTTTCTTCGCGTTGCTTCCGCCATTGAGAATCGTCCTGACAATCGACAATATCGAATTTGCCGTAATTTAAAAAAAATTTAAAAAATAAAATTTTTTTTGATTTATGATTTATGATTTTTCGATTGGATACCCGTAAATACTCTTCGCTCCAATTCAGAATCTTCTATCGATGTATTCACCATGGAGACGTTCGAAATTCTTTTAATCAAAGTAGAGAATTCTTGTTTGCCAATCTGTGAATTTGTCGCGGAAGTTCTTCGAAAGGGATGAGAAAATCCGTCTCCCGGTACGACGCTATCTGTTCTTAATTTTCCGTGAGATTTCGATGAATACTCCTTCAGCCCGATGATCTTAAATTTAACGAGATATGAAGACAGTTCTTTAATTGATATATTCAGAATTTGGTTCTTGATAACCGAAAGAACTATTTAAATCGAAAGAACCTTTACGTTGTACGCATCTCTGAAGACATAATCGTAATTTTCCGACGCCACGTGACCCCAAGCGCTTTCCGTCAAAAGTACATCTCCAGGAACACAAATTTGTTTTGCCATTCGAACTTCTTTGACCGGTTCACCCACGACAACGAAATCCCGTTGTTCATCGTTGCCGATTACGGAAAACGTTACGACACCCGTTGAAATTGCCATTTTTACTGTTGTCGGCGTCGTGTTGTCGAATTACGGGAAATGCGTGAATCGAACGATTAATTAATTAATACGTATAGTAGTCATAGTACAGTCGTAAAATTCGTAGTTTTGATAGAATTAAATGAATCAATTGCCATAGCGTATTTTTTAAAAATATTTAATTAATATTTTTTTATCGACTCGCGGGATGTAAAATTTGAAAAAACGACGTTTTGGCGATATCTCGTTTACCTTTCGTCAACGATTGGAAACCGTCGCCAAAATTTTCCATTACCCTTTGAAGATGCAAAGCGCATTCCACAACGGTGTCTATCGTTTTTGCGATAAATTCTTCCTTTCTCACCTTCCACATCGCCATAATTCCCTGTGCTAAAAAATATTTTTATATTCTAAAAAATTATTTTTAATGAACGAAGTATTTTTTTAAAAAGCATTTCAGAGGTTTGCATTATTATACCTGATATTTTAATTATATCCCCTTCGGAAAAATAAATATTTTCGACCATAATACTCGTGTAAGAATTCAAAATTGAACGGAAACCATTGCTTCCGTAATTTTCCGCGCAACTGAAACTTTCCCAGAGACGATTGAGCGCTAAATAAAATAATAATTAAGTAAATTGATTAATACTTTCTTGATGCGGTTTTTAGTTGAGTCTAAAAGTCAAAAATCAATTTTTTTTTTTAAATAAAAAAAACATCAAAAATAAAAATAAAAATAAAAATTGAATAAAAAATTTAGCGTAAATTATTACGATCAGTTGATGCAATTGTCGATAATTGAAAATATGATTTAATCGTTGACGCTAACCAGACACGTCTATCAGCAGGAGAACTGCTATAAATCCGCGAAAATTCTTCTTCGTCAAGTCGAGAGCGTAAATTAATTCGTCGGGTACAAAGGTCGCCATCATTTTCGTTCTTCGGTCGATCAGATTTGTTTCCAGTGCCTATGATATTTGTATTAATATAAATTAATGTAAATGCTCTTTGCATTTCGTTCAATAAACATTTTTTTTTACTTGACGCAGAGAAATCTTTTCATTTTCAAATACAGGTCCGAAAAATTCGGGAATCCATGAGAATTTCGAATTTGCGTTGAAACTTTCGGGACGCGTATCGGTCTCTTGGCGAAACTTCGGTTGGTTTTTTTTCCGAGATCTCGAACATTCACGCATTTTTAATAATTGTACATTAGACTTTTGGAAAAATTAAGGGTTATCTGAAAAAATCTTTTTTTTACCGACAGTCCAATGTTTTTTGCGTTGATTTTACGAATGGGGGTACATACCTCGCGATTCGCAAACCGAGTGAAATGTTCGATATTTTTTTTTTTTTTTAAACCGTAGGAAATAATAAAATTAATTTTTAATTACAAAAAGGAAATTTTTTTGGGAATCTTATAAAAAAAATTGTTAAAAAATATTTAAAAAATAAAAAATATATGGCCGCCGGAAGAGCGAATTTTTTTCATTTTTTAAACTTACGGAATTTGTGTTAAAAAAAAAAAACTGACAAAAATGATCGGGAAAAAATGGGGAGATAGGGACAGAAAAATAATTTCAAAATATTAGTTTGGTTAGATAAATAACTTATGTATTTCGAGTTACATGTAAGAAGGAATGTCGATTTGTTATACGATTCTAAGTTACATTACGCTGCATCACGCAACCGCCTCTTGTAACGGGTACAAGAAAGCGATACGAAATCGCTACGTCGCTTTCTTGTTCCCGTTACATTTTTATCATTTTTTTTCTTTTCAATAACTCATTTATTTGATTAAGGTACTCAAATGGTAACAGTAACGCGCGTAAGCTCACTAATCCTTATTCGTATACCTTTGTCACGCGTCACACGAGGAGATTCCGAATCTTTATTATATACATACTATCGGTAACTTTGATCGACGCAATTGTATGAACGACTTAATTATTATAAAAATGTGCGCAATGAAGAAAAAAAAAATTAAATAAAAAATAAAAATAATGTGAAAAGAATAAAGTATATTAAGAGATGTCCGATCACTTCTCTGACGTCACCAAACTACTCGAAAAAAAAAAATAAATAAAAAAATAATAATAGCAAGAAATCAATGCTTGAAATTCAGAGGTCGATAAGCGAAAAAAAAAAAAAAAATGCAAAAAAAAATTTAAGATTATACGCATTTTCATCGTTTTAGTCGTTCACACAATAGTTCATGAAATTTGCACGGTTCGCGTTATGAGCACATCGATAAAAGTTAAATCGACGAAATTCTTACTCTTTCGGAGAGCAACAATTTTTTTTTTTTTTTTTTTTTTTTTTTCAATATTTGCGACGGTAAAAAAAAATCTCGTCAAAGAGAAACTCATTCCGTCTCGCCGTCTCCCCAGTCTTATCAATTAACAATAGATCTTTGCGATTCGAAAAATATATTTATATGTTATATCTATAATCGATATATAATCTATCTATTTATAAGGAACCTGTACACTTGTATTGGCGTATCGGGACTCTCCACATCGTCTCGTCTATCATACATACAATATATAAATTCGCCGTTTATATCTTCGAAAAAAAAAAAAAAAAAAAAAAAAAAAATAAACGAAATTAATCGCTATGATAATCATCTAAGTTTTCGTCGGCGCGCGTGCTTTTAGAAAAATATCAGTGACTTCGGAATATTGCGCGTCATTTTTTCGTCGGCGACATTTTTTCGACGCTTCGTAGTATAATTGTCGTCAAAATTGTTGCTGCAAGCTCATCGGTTATATAATATACGTGTATCGATGCTTATAAAGAATAAAATTAAAATTTAATTAGACTCTGCAGCAACAACATTGATGAAGTATAATCGCGCGAAAATCGGCTACCGAAGAGTCTGCGCAATCGATCCCATTGATCAGTCTTTACATATTTTTAAATTGTTTTCTTCTTTTTTTAATTTTTTAATTTTTTATTATTCTTCCCGTGATCTCTCGATTCGAATAACGCGCGCGCGTCAGTTCCATGCGCAATGGAAGCTGCGCGCGCGTCTCGCGGCGAGAATAATCTCTGTTTGCCGCGGCGCACCGCCGATTTTACAACCCTTCGATCCTTCGTGGAGGACAAATCCCCAAATAAATCCTTCCAATAAAAAAAAAAAAAAATCAAACAAAAAAAAAAGATTTTAAAGGTCATCGATATTAAGACTTTACGTAATTCACCGTTTCTCCGGATGATAAAAAAAAAAAATACAAGAAGTCTCATTCGATGAAATGGGGGATAAAAGAAAATAAACGGATTCAAATTTGGGTTATTTGTTCGAAGAATTATATCAAACGGCGATGCGACGTATTCGCTACTCGAGAAAAGTGAAAATTTAAAATAAAAAAAAAAATAAATAGAAAAAGAATCAATAAATTTAGAAATTATCGAACGAGATCCACATTCGCACGCGTCCAATGCATGCATAAACTATAAGACAATTATTAATAATGTCCACTTTAATTAAATCATTTCTCTTAGTCTCTCATTGGCTATAATAACTTCGCGTTTTAATCAAAAATATTCGATCGTAAATCAAGAAATTTCAGCGCGTCTCGAAGAAAAAAAAAAAAAAAGAAAAAAAAAAAGCGTAACCCTCAATCGGCTCAAATTACGCGTTTATATGACTCGTTTTATTCTTAAATTGCACCCCGAGCTGTGTCCCACGCTCACAGCGTCTGCCCGGTGTTTTGACTAGAACGCAGAGATTCTACCTGATCGCGTACTGAAAAAAACCAATGAGTAAAAAAAAACCATCAATTAGTCGAAAAAACTCATCAATAATTGGTAAAAAAACCATTTTTTCGCAAGGAGTTACCCCAACTAATTATCAATTTTTCCGAACTCATCATTTTTTGCACGCCACTTTCTCGGTCACAGCGAAACGAAAAAATGAAAAAAAAAAAAAAAAAAAAAAAAAACCAAAAAAAAAAAAAGGAACCAAAATCTCCACGAATATTACTTTCGATCGTGTCTCGAAGTTTCGTAATGACGAAAAAAAAAAAAGTCGACAAACTACGTATGTTTAGATCTCGCGATGTGAAGAAAGAAAGATACTTTGTCGTCGCTTTGATGACCGCACATGTTGCACGTGTAGGGATCCTTGTATCCATGATAACCCATATGGACAGTGTACATGACGACATTGCCAAACGCGATTTCGCAGTATTGGCATGTGAATTCGTTGCTCATACCGCTGCAGCTTCTTTCCGGTGAGTTTTCCTTGCAAGATTCGCCGTTGTTGATGCTCTCCTTGCAATTTTCAACGTTGTTGATGTTCTGATTAGCGATGCTAGCAGTTTCAACATTGACGACCATTTCCCTGTCGCGTTCGTCGTCGGTTTCGTCTTCTACGACTCTTCTGTCCAATTTAACAGCTCTTCCTTTGCGTCTGCTTGTTCCCGAGGTTCTGGGCGAATTGGTGTTGGAATTCGTGCCATTAGTCTGTATCTTATCCTGCATATTGTTGTTGGTATTCGTATTGTTGTTGTTGTTCGCGACAACATCTGGTTTGCTGAGATCCAACGGCGTCACCTTATTCTCCGTCGTGATCTCCGCATCAAGTTTCTTCGGTGACCCGATACTTGTCGAATTGTTGCATCCAATATCGTGAATCGGCGAAACAGTTTCACGATTTTTGGAAGCGTTGTTGTTGACGTTGATGGCGTTGAAGCCATTTACGCCGAGATCCTGGGGATAGTCGACGTTCATTCTGTCGGCAGCCATAGCCTTAGCGTATTCGGCCAGAAGATTCGTCTTCAAGTGCTCCAGATGCTTGTCGGTCGTCTCATCCGACATGGGATAGTTGTTGGCCATTGGGAAACCGGTGAACATTTGACCGTATGGAAAGGCCATAACGCTTTGATTGACTCCGTTGCTCATGGCATGCATAGCGGACATTGGATTGATCGGCATGTGATGACTGACCGGTGAGATCTGTGGCTGAACAACCAATTGTCCTGTTAACGAACAGGTCTGTCCAGGACTCGTCAAGGATTCGACTCCAGTCATCATACGACTGTCGTCTTGACTCTTGGCGACGTTGTTTGTAGGCTTTTGCTTGGGTCCGCGTCGAGTGCCGTAAACGTCGATGATCGGCAATGGGTTTGGCGAACCATCCGCATTCAGTACCATTGCTGGTTTATGGGAATACTTTCGTAGATGCAGCTTCAGCGAGTGGCAATATTTGGTCGCGTAGGCGCAATTGGCACATCTGTACTGATAGACGTTGGAATGCGACTTCAAGTGGCTGTTTAGCATTGATTTGTTGACGCAGGAATAGGGACACTTGTCGCATTTGAATGGTTTCGAGCCGAAATGATTGTGGAGATGATACTCGAGGTGATGTTTGTATTCGGTTACGAAGGGACACTTGGGACACGTTAGAAGCTTCTCGGCCTTTATGTGACCGCGCGTGTGTTGCCAGAAGTCCAGTTTCGTTATGGCGACATAGTCGCAGTGCTTGCAACGAAACGTCTTCACTTTGCCCTGAGAATTTACTCGCGGGACACGCAGACCCGGCTCTTCGGCTTCTTCGGATTCCTGCTCCGATCGCTCGCCCTGCGACGGCGAGGCACGATTGTCCTCGTCCATGCTGTGCATTACGCTCATTGAATGATGCAATTGTTGCAATTGCTGCTGATGCTGCTGCTGATTAAGGGTCTCGTGACCGGTCAGCAATGAGTTTGAGAAATCCGGCGTTTCGCACTTTGCGGCGTAGTGAGCGGCGAGGTGTTCGGTAAACTGCAATCTGGAAAATAAAAAGATTTTAAAAAATTAGTAAAATTCGGAAAATTTATTTAAGGGAAAGATAAAGGCTTTTGAAGGAATTTTTTTTTTTTTTTTTTTACGACTTGAATTCCATTTTTTTTTTTTTTTTTTTTTTTACGACTTGAATTCCATTTTTTTTTTTTTTTTCCTTACCTGTTTAATGTTGTGAACGGACAGGCCGGACACTGCAAAGCGTCCTGACCGATTTCGGACTCCTCGGAACGGGATTTCATACTGCTAGATACAACGTCCATCGCTTGATGGTCGTTCTGTTGATGCTGCGACATATCGTCGATCGAATGAATCCTTCCGTAATCGAGCGGTGATCCGCAATTTTTGTATATACTCTGCGGACTGTAGTCAAAGTTTCCGCACTGCATGGCATTCGAGTCATGAGACGATGCGCTCCCCGGGGATAGGCTACAATTCGCCGTCGACGAGGAACGCCTGCTTCTCGGTGACGCTGAATTACTCGTGTAATGACCCGGTGATACTCCGGAATCGTTGTTCTTATCTTCAACGGGTTCTTCCTTCTGCAAAATCATTAAAAATACATCGATGTGTTAGAAAAATTATTGAAAAATAATACATTTAAAAAAATTTATTTCTAAAGTCATATTTTTTGGCGCGATGTCTTGAAAAATTTTGATACCGAATTTTCATATTAAAATTTTTAAGATTTATTATTCCGTTAATTTTTTTCGTATTTTTTAAGAATTTATATAAAAATTCTGCAATCGTACATTTATTAAAATTTTATTTTATTACGAATGATTCTTTTATACAGAATTATCTTGCCGCTTCGGTTCATTAATCGCGCGAAATTTGACGCAAAGAAGAGTTATTTTTTCTAAATTAAAAGTTTCTTAGACGCGGAAAGGCTTTTATATCTACCGATAGCTCGGGTCGGAAATAATGATAGAATTTAATTGAAAGCGATATTTCTTTTCGTTTCTGCGAACAAGTTTTGCTGATAGAAGCAGACATTTTGCTACTCTCGTACTGTAAGCCGAGGGGGGGTCGAGATAACGATAAAGTACGGGATAGAAGCGGAGACGAGGGGGACATCGTAGTGTAGCTACTTTGCGGCTGCGATTTGGTGGGCAATAGAAAGAGATGCGAAGCGAAGGATTTGATGCGAGGGTGAGTATCGTAACAGGGAGAGGGGATTGCGATTACTCACCACTATTCTATCGGTGATACCACCCCAAGCGGGCGTGGTTGGCGAATGGAGGGGTAGACGCTGCTCCTCCATGATGCTGTGTTGCTGTTGTTGAAGTTGCTGGCCGGGCGCGAGGACTAACGCCTCAGCGGCTTCCCAGTTGCCTCGCATTTCCTCCCTAGAAAAAAAAAAAAGAGATCAATTTAGTAAATTAATGCGATTGTCGTTGCTGACGCCAGTGGATGGCGGTGTAACGCTGATTATAGTCCATCCGTACGAAATCCGCTCGACCAGAATTCATTAATCGAAGGAATGCTTCGCGGTAAATTGCAACTACGCGCCCCTATAGAAATTCGTGAATCCCTATCGATCTTTTATTTCGCATTTAAAAAAAATAAAAAAAATGCAATGTACAACAAGTTTGTTGTTATTTTAGCTATAGATCGACCGGAAAACTCGTTTTTCGATGAATGAACCTATTTTTTTTTTTTTTTTTGAAAGCCTTTTTTCCGATTTTTTTGTCATTTCACTGGTAGCATGCTGTGCATATGCTTTAACGGTACGAAAAATGTGAGCGACAGGACAATTTCTCTTCTTCAAAGAAATGTAGCATTCCTCGAGCTTTCTAAACGGCTCGATCCGGTAAAAGGACGAAGGACACCAGCTGGCGGAGAAAAAAAAGGGGTTTTTGTTGGAAATTCGTTAAAAAGGGGGATGAACCTTCCGAACTATTTTCCATACAGCGCAAGGATTTTCTGCGACATGCATTTTTCTATCACCCTTACAACTTCACGATATATTATTATTTTTATCCTTTTGTCCGTGAAAAATTCTGTCTCGAGTATCGATTTATGCATAGATTTCGAAACGTTTCGGAGATCGATAATTCAGCATAAAATATAAACATTTTTTTTTTTTTTTTTTAAATAAAAAAAAATAAAATTTTGTTCGATTTAATCGTAAAACAAGAAATTCTAATTTTTTTTCTCGTATTATATTATTTTTAAAAAATCGATAAAAAACATTTTATTTATCGTCCATTTAGATTAAAAAAATTGTCAATTTCTATTGCAAAAATTCCGAAGATTAAGCGTTTCGCTAAATTTTGAGAACGCATCATTTACTTAATACAATTGACCTAACAAACGCTCCACATTTGTGTAGCATTTGCGCGAATTAACGGTATCGTCAATGAAAAAAAAAAAAAAAAAGAAAAAAGGGGTTTGTCAACGACGGGCCTTCGACAAACCGGAAAATTCGTGGAAAAAGGGGTTACCCCGGTCGCGAAGATTTCTCGGTAAAGGTGAGCGCTCGGTAAAGGGCCTCAAACTCTTTGAGGTCAGTATATGGAAGTCGGACCCATGCCGTCGACCGTCGAGCGAACTATTACCACCGCCACGGGTCCCATCGTTGATTTATTCAAGTGGAGCAAAGCTCTGTTCCCCATTATATATTATTTTCGTCGCCGACAGCCCGGTCCGCGCGTTCACAGACGGCTCACGAAAATTTTCACAGTTTCCCCGTCGTTTCCTCGAGGACGCGGCGCGGCTTTCTTTTACATTTGACTCTTGCAAATTCCTCCCATTGTTGCGTTCCCCGTTCGCCTCTGTGCGCTATTCTCAACAGTCGTAAATAATCTTTTCGCGTTTCTTGTCTTTGAATTTTGCGAAAGGAATGAATAAGAGAGAGAGAAGAGAATCGAGAGAGAATTTTTAAGGGGTACGACGGAAGTCGAAGACTTCGAAAACAAACAAAACCCTTAACGGGATCATGTAGGATTAGCGCATTGAGAATTGCGACTTCCAGGAAAATATGCAAAAATTTTAAACGTAATTATGACTCAGACGAGAATTTAATTTTTCTTAGGATCATTTGAATACTTCTTCGTCGCAACTAAGAATCATAAAGGACGGAGAATCGTGTCGTGCGAAAAAAAAAAAAAAAAAAAAAAAAAAAAAAAAACAGATCGGACTACGCGTCGCGGAGCTAACAGTCCGGAATAATGAAAAATAATAAAACAGCGAATGTATATAAGAAACGAAGGAACGGAGAATTCCGACGTTCTGTTACAGTCGCGCGGATACAATAATAGTAAATAGGAAAAAAAGAATCGTGTTATCCCGGCGCGAGTCGAAAATATATTGGGACGCGTGATAACAGACAAATAAAGAGAAGCGTCGATAGAGAAGCGGAAAGGGCAAAGAAAAAAAAAAAATTCAAAAATAAAGCTCTCCAGACGCGTTCGACTGAAACGCTTCGTTGTCGAAATTCCTTATCCAAATATCTAAACCGAATAAATATTTTTTTTTTTTTGCCAAAAAGATTGAAAGAAATTATAATTTTTTTTTTTCTACAAATTTTGCGTTATTGACATTTGTCTAAAAAAATGTTAAGGAATTAGAAAAATATTTTTATTAAATTCCATTTTTTTGAATTTTTTTTTTATCACAGCAAAACATAATAATGTAATGGTGACGTTAAAAGATTAAATAATTGTGAAGATTATCGAGTAGCGATAAAGAATTCAGAAAAATTTTAATGAAAAAAAAAAAACATCGGAATAATTCAAATTTTGTTCAATAACAAGACGCGATCAATAATTGGAATATTCGCTTCGAACAAACAACAAGAATCGCTCGGTATCTCGGCTTCCCTTCTCGATTAACCGATCGATCGGTTCCAGTGCTCGAGACATCCGCACTTTATCCCCCATCCATCCCGCCCCCATCCCGGCTTCTCTCGATAGCCCCCCTATCGTGGTTCGCGTTTTTTTCTACTTCTCTCGAGGCTTCGGCCATTGCATTTTTCTATTCGAATCTCGCCGTATCGATGGTGAAAGTCACTGAGTTCTCGCCAATAAAATTATTGCCCAGAAAATCGTATATTTTTTTTCCCAAAAAACCTCAATAATTCCATCGTTAATTAATAGATTTCACAATCGATAAATTCGATATTAATAGTTCTAATTTTACGTCAATCGCCTATTTATCGAAAAAAATAAAAAATAAAATTATTATAATTCTCGTAATCTCTGTAATTCGACATCTTAACCCTTTAAAAATTGAAGGGTAATTCTGAGAAGCTGCGGCGAGGAGAACGGACTTCTCGCCGGACAATAGCAGGTTAACCCACCGGCGTCGAAAGGATTTCTCGTCATTAAAGAATTTAATTCTCGGAACTAACGTTATACTTTTCATAACTCCAAAAATCATTATAAAGGATTTAATGATTTTTAATTAACTTGATACTTCGTCCGAATTACGCGCGAGTCACCTATTTTATCGTTCATTGTCTCGACTTCGATTCGGCGAGTCTTTGGTGTTGTTGAAGCTCCGTAACGACTTTCTTTTATACACACGTGGCAAAGACGCTTTCTTCGGGATTTGTTTTTCTCGGACGTTACTACGCACACGTACAGTACACAGGAACAACTCGAAACTACTGTCTCGTAGCTTTTCGAACTTTCGAGGCTAAACAACAACTGGACAACGGTTTCTTACGCGACTTGTACGCAAACTTACTACGCGTAATGTTCGAGACACACGAATATGTATATATATATATATATAGACAGTGGTTATAGGACCTCGTGGTCCTGCGAACGGACTAATTCTCGGAAAGGACAGAAAGTGAGAAAAAAAATTCTAAATAATTTATACACAGCCGCGTAATCAACGGTAATGAACCATAATAACTATAATATCATATAATAATAATAATAATAATGACTATTAATATCGCGAAAAATCATTATTTTAAATAATTTTTTTTTTAAATTTAATTATTTAAAAATAATATTTAATAAGAATTTATCGATATTTTATGAGCGCAAAATTTTTTTTTTTAATTCACTAAAATCCTCAAAAAAAAAAATTCATTAATGATAATAATATTAATGAAAATGAATGGAAATTTGTTGAATAAAAAAAAACTGTTTAGATAACAAATTAAATAAATAATCGTGACGAACCTCTAAGTCGGACGTGATCCGTCCGTTTGTCGTATCAGATCGGTGCCGTGATGACGGTGATTAATGTACTCGGAAAAACGTTGATATCGATGACTACCAAACGGTTGTATCGATGATCGCAGCACTAAAATAATATTAGCACCCCACTGATACCGGCGACGAAAGACGACGGTATTATATAACTAATATATATATGAATACATATATATTACAATAATCGACGAGCCACAAAATCACCAATCTTTATGTCCGACACACGTTTAATTTGCTTTGCGCTCACGATGAAACTTCGAACTTGTAAAATTTCATCGAATACCATTCGGTTTTGAAAAATATTCGAAAAAAAAAAAAAAACCAAACAAACAAACAAACAAACAAAATTTTAGTATTAAAATATATATTTCGTTGTTTTTAATTTGACATCGAACGATGTCTCACCCGTTCACGTCTCGAATGTTCGTGCTGAACTGACAAAACGAAACCTAAGTTCCAATGTAGAAATACCGGCTTATTTGTGGGATTTGCGAAGGGGGCAGCTACCCCTACCCTTCGTCCCGACCATCGGCCAATCCCCGCTCAACGATTGACAGAATTCATAGATGCTTTTGGCAACCGCTCTGTCGCGTCCCCCACCAACAACGCTCGACGATATACACCCTCCCCCTACCCCTTGACGGCCCTTTTCACTCTCGTGGCTACCCGACACACGCGCTTCCTTTCGTCCTGCTGCTCGTCGCTGCTACGCGCGCCGCACGACGATTTTTCCGTCTTTCTCGCTTTCTTTCTTACACGTGATATATTTCTTTCGTTCTCTCACTGTTTTCTCTCCCCCACCCTGTTTCTTGCCTTTTTTTTTCGATCTTTTCTCCTTTCTTTCTTTCTTTCTTTCTTTCACATTCGTCACTATTTCCCCTACTCTAGGAAAAGGCATTAGTATGTTTCCGCGTTCGCGAGGTTGTACTCCCACATAGGACTTAACCACTCTTCAACCCTCCACCCTTTTTTTTCATTATTCGACTCCGAATGAGTCCCTTCTGCTGTCGAGTCTAACAATAACCGAACAAATCTAAAAAAAAAACTTATGTGTCTGAATGGGAAGTTTTAGCATTTAATGCGTTGTTGGGGTATTTTTGGAAGTATTAGAAATAAATTTTGTATATTTGAGATTTTTTTATTGTTTTTTGAAAAAATTACGAAATTTATTCATTTTTTTATTCGTTTTTACGGGTCTTTTTTTTTAACTTTGGATTGATGGGGTGACTAACTGACGATTCGAAATCCGCGTCAAACTTCATTTTTTTTTTTTTATAAACTATTGGAGATAATAAAATGAAATTTTTATTACTGAAAGATCGATGTGTTCAGAGTAAAAAAAAATTTTAAATATAGAAAAAAAAAGAAAAAAATAAATTATAAGACTTATTTCCTTTTGATAAAAAATAATTAACTTAAAACCTGCGATATTGTTTAAGGGAAAAAAAATCAAACAATTAACTCGATTTTCGCATCGCAAGGAAGATGTACCCCCTTAATAGACTCTTTACAGACACTTATATATATCATCCAATTCTGCGTTAGACTCGAATATGTTTTCGTGTTATTGTATACTTTTTTCGCCGACATTCCTTTCTCTATCCTTTTTCTAACGTCGCACGGCTCTCGTTTACTGTGTCTAACAACAGCTAATAGTCCAGAAAAAAATGTTTGTTTTTATTTTTGATAGTTCGTACGCTACGAAAAGTAAAAGATCAACATTTCCAAAGAATTACCATCCAGTCGTCTATAATTCGTACTATTTTTAGCGAATTTTACTTCCATTGAAACATCGATTTTTCGATCGTAAAAAAAAAAATTGAAAAAAAAATCTCGAGGATTCTTAACGAACTTATTGCGTTCGTATTAAACTCATTGACGGCGAACACTGTAATACATAATTTAAAAAGAGTTATGCGCGATCTCCATTATGTTCATAATGCCCGACTTACACCCCGTTATCAATCACTCGAAAAGTTACATTAGAATCTTTTTCGACTTCATTTTTTTTTTCTACTTCCTGCTTCGTTCTTCGAGGGTTTCGATACCCGAACTCCGGGTTTTCCGCGAGTGTCTCGTTTTCTCGTTTCCCTCGGAAACCCTTGGGTGAGATCACTGACCCACGCACCCCTCGTACCCCCCTCTCCGCCCGCATTTTTTTTTTTTCGTCGATCTCGTGTCGTGGTGCGCTACTCTCCTAAGCTACGTCTTCGCATGGCTCTGGGCTTCGGTGACGGCGACTCTACTCTCTACTCGAATCCATCTCCCCTCTCGTCTCGCGTCCTACGCACCCCTTGTCCATTCGCCACTCTTGACTCTCTCTTTCTCTCTCTTTCTCTCCCGTTCTCTGTCTCTCCGTTTCACGATCGCGTTTTCCTCCTCCATCTCGCTACGCTCACTCGATTCGTTCAATCCCTCGACCCCGAATCCTTCGCTACTACGAAATCCCGGATTCTCCCCCCTCGCGCCGGGGGATGAATGAAACGAACACGCGTCCGGAGCTCGCGACCAATACCGCTCCATCCAGGCGCCATTTCTTTTATCTAATTTCACAGCGTATTCCAACGGACGCGGTATAATATGATTACCATTTTTAAAGTCTATTTTATTATTATCGAAGCTTTGGCGCGTAAGTTTTGTCACTAAATAACTGAAAAATCGTAAAATCAATTTTACGCGCCGTAAAATAAAAAAAGTCTTTCGAAATGTTGGAAAAAATGAATTTTTTTTATCATATGTGAATATTGAGGTTAAAAAAAAATTTGGATAAAAAAAATAGTATTCCGTGATAAAATGATAAAGAAATAAAAATTTCGACTTAGTTTTCGAACCGTTAGGCATTCCTACCCCCGTAAATACTTTTTCACGCGTCACTCATGCAGCAAATTGCCGCGAACGGTAAATCCAAAATCCATACATTTTTTTGTGATCGCAAAAAAAAAAGTTTAGTCTCTCGGTACCGTTAGAAGATTTTTCGAAACTTCGGCAATAACGCAAAGGCGCATTAAGACGTAAAAGTTTTCTCGGTCGTTAAGAATCGTGTGACGGAAGTAAGCCGCGACTACGGAACCTCTTACCGTAGTTTTTCGTGACATTTTCTTCAACTCTTTAACCCTTTCGTCACCAAAAGCTGCCGCTATACCCATCGAACTTACTTTACAAGAAAACACAGCGACGCTTCGTTTCTGTAAGTATTTTCATCCAAAGTTACAGGTAGCGCGTCCTCCGTCAGCTGTAAAACGTGCATTTAACCCTTTCGAAGTATACGAGTCGATTGCCGGCTATGTAGCGAAAGAAAAAAAGAGTTGGGAAAGGACTTCATCAAAAAATCCCGAATTCTCTTAACCCTTTACCTCTCACCCTCTCGGGTTCGACTTAATCTCCAGGCTTTCGTTCAAACAGCGTTTCCGTCAGCGCCTTCGTGAAAAATTAACCGTATTACCACTTTTCATCCATCTCTCGAGGAGTCTGCTTTCCCCTCGTATTTTCCTCGACGATCATTTTACGATGTCTTTTACAGTTAAGTTGCGAACGAGTGACGGCGCAACCGGCTAACTGTGAAGAAATTTTCAACGTTTCTTTCCTCTTCTTCATCGTTTCTTTCGCTCTTTCGTGTTATTCTCTTCGCCGTTTCTTTCGCTCTTTCGTGTTATTCTCTTCACCGTTTCTTTCCCTCTTTCGTGTTATTCTCTTCACCGTTTCTTTCCCTCTTTCGTGTTATTCTCTTCACCGTTTCTTTCGCTCTTTCGTTTTATTCTCTTCACCGTTTCTTTCGCTCTTTCGTGTTATTCTCTTCACCGTTTCTTTCGCTCTTTCGTGTTCTCTTCACCGTTTCTCAAAATCTGTGGCACGAAACCATTGCTTGCCTTTCCGCTGCGCGGGTTGAAAAACCCCTTTGCGACGTTTATTGCGGTGCTTCGACCAATTTTTCTTCTCGGCTCTCGTTACCGTTTCGACGATCCAGTTGTCGTCGTAAATATGACGCTTTCTTATTCCTCTATTTACGCGTAAACAAAACGTCAATGTCGCGTATTATTGTAGGGAAATTTTTCTTTCGTCGAAGAGTTGTTACAAAGTGAGAGTTTCTTGACCGACTCTCGAGATAGTAAATAACACGATTACACCGAATTACCGAACCCCGGACTTTGGTGTTTGGGGAGAATTGACTGTTTTAATGTTTCACCGATTCCTCGACGCGGATCGACTCTAAATCTCTTCGGAAATTCGTTATTGATGGGCTTGAAAATTCAACCCTCCGACGGCACCCCCCTAACCCGCCCATCGCCTTGCGCAAGGATCATAAAAGATCGCTTCCTTTTCGAAAGGTAGGAAAAAATCTATTGCCCTCTATCGAGCTTTGCAAAAATTGTGCATTTCGGGACATTTTTATGATCTAAATAGGCTATATAGAGGGTTACCACTTTGACAAAAGCTAAAGTAACATTATGTCATGTTGATTATGAGATAATAACTCGAGAAATTCTGGTGCCGAAATTTTTATAATAAATTTCCAATATTAATTACCTTTTTAATATTTCTAGTAATTAAAAAAAAAAAAAAAATTATTGTTATGATATATTTATCGAAATCCAACTTAATTAAAATTAAATAAAAAATAAAATGAAAAAAAAAAATAAAAAAAATTTTTAAATAATTGAATAAAAATTTTAATTCTGGTGCCGAGTGCTCCATAATACAATTTGAAAAATCGATGTGCAAATCTCATTTTCGTAATTTTTTTCTCAGTACTTTGTCGGTTCATTTTTGCAAGCGAATCGCAGGAAATTAAAAAAAAAAATTAACTAAACTAATTTTAAATTTAGTTGATTTAGATAAATTCAATTAACTAAAAAAAAAATAAGTGTTACTGTTCTTTTAAGTGGTTATTATTTAGTCTCAGGTGTTATACGACGCCGGTCACGAAATAATTCAAACGCGTGTGACTCGTGGGCGATTCAAGTGTATCGAGCCCCCGAGGTGCACAAAAGTCAAAAAGTGTTTTGTGCGCCGAAAACCCGAACGCGGAAAGTACACGCGATCCTAATTCGGAAATAATCGGAGAGTTGTGTGCCTCTATGTCTATTTTTCCCTTTCACGGCGCTCCGGTACTCGACGCATATTATTGTTCGCTCGTCCGGAAAACAATGGGTTTCGCAGGTTTGAACTCGAAGCACCTTCCTGGAAGGTATGACCATTGTTAGCCTCGCTTCAACTTCCGTGAAAACAGTGCTGACCATAATTGGATTGTGCTATTTAGGCAATGAAAAAAAACCGCAGAGACCCTTTCGCGCTGCACGGAAAAAGAAGGTTAAACAGCCACAGGTAAACGGCTACTTCGCAATGTTGCAGGAGTGCAATATTTTCCGCGTTTTCGCGTAATTATTCCCAAAATCACTTTTTTTTTTTTTCGAGATATAATTTTTTTAAAAATAGCAGACTGCATTCGGAGGTAAAAAAAATGGACGTAACTTTTATTTCGTTGCGTTTGGTGCGCGAAAAAAAAAAAAAAAAAAAAAAAAAGGGATGAAATTTCAAACGCAGCTGTGAAAATTTGGCGATCGATATTTTTCAAACACGTTGTCGGTCGCACTTCAGGGTCAGTCAGTGTATATTTTCGGCGATAATTTACGACAGCTTAAGTTTTTATTGTCGCCCCGTTGACTCGAAAAGTAGGTAGGTACGTGTACTGTTACACACCGGTAATGGGGTTAACGGTGGTGAAATTCCTCGACGGTATGCGGCTTTCCGCGATTCCGCGATTCGTATCGCGAACTAATATCTCTAATCGACTACTCCGCGTGGAATTATTTTAGCGAGTGGCGTTTGTTTCGTAATTAATTATTTTTTAATTTATCAATACATCGATGATTGGTATTATTATTATTAATAAATATTGTCCTTCGCCCATCGAATGGTTTTTTTACCCCATTAAGTTTTACATAAAAACCGATCACCAAAAACACCATTTACGCATTACCGCATATTTTTTTCTTCATTATAAATAATTGTTTAAAAATTACGAAAATAAAATATTTCGATATTTAATTAAAATTCATCAATTTTAATCGTAATTAAACTTTATTTTGTAATTTTTTTTTTTTTTATTTAAAAGAATTTTTTTTATTGAGTTAAAAAAAAATTAATATCTTTTATTCATCTAATAACAATTACTTTCCAATTTTTTTTCAATTTTATTCAACTTATTTTTCAAATGTTTTCACTTCCCTCGCAATTGTTGTTGCAAAGAAAAAGTTTCTTAGAAATTGAGATAAAAATTTCGGGAAAGTAACCCATTTTTGGTTGACGCCAGAAAATGAATACCGAGTCGAAAACCTTTTAAATCCACTGATACAACAGCAACAATGGGCGCAAGAAGAATCCACGATACAATACACATTATTCACATCCCTTCGGTCACCTCGGATTAATTTCCCATTGATAATACACGGGAGAGCATAATTTCGTCGCATCTCGACATTTTTTCCCGACGGAAAAATCCCGGATAGCGTAGTCTGCGTTGCAGGTACACCGAGAGAACGCAGGCGGGGGGTTTGGTCGGTGAAGAAGGAAAGGGAAAGAAAGAGTGAAAAATAAAGGTAAGTATACTGGATCGCGCGTCATGTAGCGTCGTCCGTTATGACAGCTTATAATCCGACCAGTCGTAAATTTAGTTGGCAATTAAAAGTGATCTAATACCGAGAATCCGGTGGGTGGAGGAGTGTTAAGTTTTATAGGAGTTGTTTCATAGTTTGCGTAGACAAGTCACAAAACGAAAGGGTCTTTTCGATTGCTTTGCTCTTCCGCGAAGAGGTAAAGAAAAATAAGTAGAAGAAGTATAGTAGTGAAGGAAGTGAAAGAAGAGAACGAAGAAGAAGAAGAAGAAGAAGAAGAAGAAGAAGACGTCTAAACGGCGCTGAAACAATGCAAACCGAAGGTAACTCGGGCACTGCCTGCCGAGCAATGCAAGGATTACTCGTACACATTATTGGCTGCAATAACGTAAAAATAACGTTTCCGAAGTGCCGAAACTGCGGCAAATTTCGAGAGCAGCAACTCATCACTGCATAGGTAAACGGTCGACAGCATTGGGTGTTCATTTCGCTGCTTTGCAGTCTCGTTACACGTGTTATCCTTTCTTTTCCATTCTTTATTTCCACAAATCTTACTGCGAACCATCCATTGTCGTCCTAATTCTGGTTCACTCGACACCGCCCTTTCGTTACGAACTTTTGCAGCCCATATCCCGCTGTTACAACCCCTCCAACAACGCCGCATCCCCAAACGAAACTACCAAACTTTCAGCTACTAAAGAATAATTGATAAACAATGGAATTGTTTGGAAGCGCTTGTTACCGAATTAACTCTATCTGCGCAGTGCGCATATTAAATTGGTGCAATTACCGAGGGTTTGGAAATATTTTGATTTTCTGTCGAATATTTCTCTCGAAAGGGTTGTGTTAGGAGTATCGGGATTTTCTCGATTCGAAGAAGGCGATCGCGAACATTTTTTTTTTTTCGTGACGATAGAAAAATTGAAAAGTAAGTAAATCATATGGTAAATACTTTTAAGATATTTGTAAAAAAAAATTGTAAAGAATTTTAAAAATTTTATGATCTTTGATACTTTCGTATCATATTATTTCATTTACTTTTGAAAATTAATTTTTCAAGAATTTTTGTAATATTAGGTCACCAATCTTTTTTTTTTTTTTTTTTTTTGGAAGAGAAAATTTTTGATATTTTTCAAACCGTTAAAAAAATTACGCGTCTGCATTTTGTTTGTGTGAAGAGACGACATATTAAGATTAGCCGACTGTTTCCTTTAACCTAATAACAGCAGTCATACCGACGTCGTGTTTTGAATTTAAAATATACGGATTGTGAAGTCTGTTGCAGTAATTACAATTGATTTGGTAACTTTTTATCCGAAACATACGGAGATTTTTCTTTTCCAAGTTTATCCCATTAAATGCGTCAAACTTATTTCGCGGGGAACAGAAAACAATGAGAAAGAGAATACATATCGTTATCCACTTTTCCGCAACTAAGATTCGATTATCAAAAATACTTATGGTAAATTACTCACTGCGGTTGTGACGAAAGAAGCGAAGCAACGTCGACACCTTTCAGTAACGTGAAAATGTCGTGAATAAAAAAATCTTTAAAAAAATTGATTATACGAAGCGACAGTTGAACTCTTACGGTTAGCTATCAATTGTTTGGACGAAATCGACGCGGAGAATTGGCATAAATGCGATAAAAAAATTTTTCAATTATTTATTCGTAATTTGACTCGAAATATATCAAATTTTTGGAAGTCCTGGAAATGTCCTCCAATTATTATCCGACTCTTTACTGAACACCATTTTTACGTAAAAATCGCGAAAAAAAATTAGTAGACTTTTTAATTGATATCCAAATATATACAACTACTTGGTTATCGTATGTCTTTAAAGTCACAAAAATGTTATTTTCGTCGCTTAAAATGGAATTTTTGTCGTCATTGAAAGCGTTTCCTAATGCGTTGACTATCGTCAGTCACCAAATTCAAAATAATTCGTAACCATTCATACGGCGCGTACTTTCTACGATTTTTCGTCAAATGCACGCGATCGGTAATTAGTTGCGTTTAACACACTAATCACCTTCGGGGCATTGCGCACTTTGAATTTTTACACTCGTCCCTCGAGTTTTAACGGTTAAACGATGACGACGCTGTAAAGCCACGAAGTATTTTCCATTGATAATAAGAAAGGCATTTCAGAAAAGCATTAAACGTTAATAGATCGATACTATACATAGCAAAGAACGCAATTAACAATTATTTAAGGGTTAATTAATGTCAACTTTCAAAAGATTACATTTTGCGGTCAAAAATGCGTTCTACGATTCTCGTTACCGATAAATCCTTCAAATCCATTATTTAGTAATTAGCTAACGATCCCAAAAAAAAAAAAAAAAAAAAAAAAAAAAAAAAAAACGGAAAAATCCTCCAAACCAACGATTCAAAAGTGCATTTCTATTTGTGGCATAATTAACAAAAATAATTTTCTTCATTTCGTAAAACATCGTACCGTCTGTGGATCATCATTATTCAGCGTGTCCCGTAACGAAAGAGGAAAACTTGAGACGCGACAGAAGTTTTTCGTAAAAGCCTTGAAAACAGCACCGAAAAACGCCCGGTGTTCACGAAATAGAAAAATATTTTTCCGTCCAATTTTCGAGAGACTTTGGCTCTGCAGTATTGGGGGAGGAGTTGAGGAAAGGGTTTGGTCACAGCTGTTTAAACGCCACCCTTTGCTCAACGCACCCACTCATCCTCGTTCGCCGTATTCGTCAGGTACGCGCGTTTTCATTCTTTTGCGGATATACTATCACTGTGCATTGTCGCTGCTCGTTCGTAGGTTCGACTTTCCGGGTGCAAACCGATCGTTCGGCGAACATAACACATACATATATGCATATATATATCTTTTTTTTATTTCATTCGATGCATTTCTCGTCCGCCACATGCGTGACGAGATTGATGAATGCATTTTTCCGAAATGCTACGTATCGATTTTTCCTTCTATACGATCGTATGAAAAGGGGTTGAATTTGCGTTTCGTTCTCTCGGCTGCTGTGCGGAAGGCGATTCCGTCTCTACCTACGATTATTATAGTCCTTATAGGGTCCATATGCAGCTTTACATAGCACGGTCGTTGAGCCTCCAACGAGCACGAGATACATACGAAAGTTTCGAGGGATGCGCGCCTGAATCGTCAGCGTGAGTTGGGGTAGTCGAGTAGCCGAAAAGAAAGAATCCGTAACTGGCAACGAAGGCAGACACGTGCCCCAGCGTCCTCGCCGAGGCCCGTGCCAATCATTGCGAATAAATGAAATAGAGAAATCATGGAAAATCGGCTGCTGCCCCTTCGGTCAATGCGTATCATGTATATATACCCCTTTCGGGACACAGTATTCGATATTTTTGATATTTTTCTTTCTTTCGACGAGCGACACACGCTGTTGTTTTGTCCAATGCGTTCCGTGTGAAAAGATTGGGTTTTGGAAAGTCGAGTAAATGATAAAAATGCAATGAAACCCGTCGTTTTCGGCAATCGAAACGTAAAAATACCGTACATTTCGACATGTAGAATCAGAAGTACAGTAACCACGAGGAATATCTATGCGCACAGTACGAAAAAAATATACCTGACTCTTTGGTTCCTTGAGGAGTTAGCGGATTGCCACCTTTGACCTCTTTTTTATGTACTCACCAAGCCGGCAGTCCTAATCTCACGGTTCGTCCCGTAACACGAACTTTAGTATTTTTCGACGGAAGAAAAATGGAAATTCTACAGTTTCGACTCAGATAGCCGCTACTCGCGTCATCGTTGTTTTTATTTACATCGCCGCTTTCCGCTGTTTGTCCGGAGATTATTCGAAAATTTCTCGATATTATTCTATCGTCATATGATTAATTACTTAAATCGTAATACTGTAAAAAAAAAGTATTTATCCATCCACCGTTGACGCCCCCGCCAATTCCCGATGCCTTCTCGATAAATTTCATACGAAAAAAAAAAAAAGACCCAATTTTTTTTTTTTTTTTTTTTTTTTTTTTCGAAAACTTTACCAAAAATATCCTTATAGCCGTTTCGGCTTTCCCGGCATCGAAAAACTTCCGTTTCCCCGAAACCCACTCATCTATCGCCTGGTCCAGCGGCCAACGGTTCGAGGGTCCGGTGAGCTCGTCGACTTCGTTTCGTTTTCTATAGAAAAAAAAAGAGGGAAAAAAAAAAAATACATACGGTCCGATCACGCGGAGTATTTGGTGGCTGGGCGTTGTTAAGGGGGGGATGCTGAGGACGCAGGCTGCACGAGTAGCTCGCAAATGGCGCCCCCCTCTCATCTCGTTCTTTGGCCCTTTCTCACTCACTCTTTCCTCGAGACTCGGTATACTATACCAAAACTGCGGGTGATCGCGCGCGCACTAAGGACAAACAACTGACAGCTGACCCACGCGCGTGCTGAGTTGACCCATACTTATGGTTCATCTGCTGACACCACCCCTGGATTTTCTACTGGCCAAAGCGATCCTGTGTATAGTAGTTACATGCATAGCTATCCATATATTCACACATATAGGGGAGAACGCGGTAAAACGGACCGGCTAAGGAATACAGACCGTTGTCATTATTTTAACGACATGAATTAACTGTTTATGACAAAAATAAATTTATTAAAAATATTTTTATCTTCCGAGGATCAAAAATACAGTTCGGGGGCAAAATGGACCGCGTAAGAAATATAGACGATTGTCATTATTTTAGCGACATGAATTAACTGTTTATGACAAAATTAAATTTATTAAAAATATTTTTGTCTTCTGAGGATCAAAAATACAGTTCGGGGGCAAAATGGACCGCGTAAGAAATATAGACGATTGTCATTATTTTAGCGACATGAATTAACTGTTTATGACAAAATTAAATTTATTAAAAATATTTTTGTCTTCCGAGGTTCAAAAATGCAGTTCGGGGGCAAAATGGACCGCGTAAAAAATATATACCATTATCATTATTTTAGCGACATGAATTAACTGTTTATCGCAAAATTAAATTAATTAAAAATATTTTGATGTCCGAGGATAAAAAATACGGTTCGGGGGAAAAATGGGACACCTTCTTAAACTAGAAACAATTCTAGACTGAAACAATACGACGATTCGCAGTTTGGGAAATTCGTTATTTGTTTGGCGAAAACTAAAAAATTGAAAAAAAAAAAATATATCGATATCGAAAGTTGGCTTTTAGGATAGAATTCAATAAGATCGATGCCCCATTTGCCTTTATTAAGACATACGGTGCTCCCGCAGCCCATTTTACCCCATCTGCTTCAATTTATTTCGTGATATGATATTTTGTTTAATTTTGGAGTAATCCATTTTCCCCCTTACCGACGTTACTCTCGTCTGAAACACTTTATCCCAGTGGTCCATATTGCCCCTGTCTTTCCTATATATTCATATATATGTCTACCTTACGATGGTGTATTGTACATGTCGCTTTTATGTATATACGTGAGCAGTAGCACGAGATTCTCCCTCTCGTTGGATCTCGCGCACGCGTTCCCATTTTCTCGGGTCTCAGCCCCGATTTCCTTCTCTCGTCTCGTGTGTGCCACACGTATAACACGTCGTATTTTCGTAACTTCGAAACGAGCCCCCGTCTGGCTATATCCACCTCACCACTACCAGGATAATCGTTCAGAAGCACCGAGTGAGTGTTGTATATAGTAGTAGCTATAGAGAAACGGTTTCCGGAATGATTCTTGGTCATTTTCTTCGACATTCTACCACTACTGTACCATAGTCCTATGTGTACTGGCGGCAGCAGGACTTTCACCCTCGCATATCGTCGTCGCTTTTTTTTTTTTTTTTTTCTTTTTTCGTCTTCCTTCAGACTGTCTTCTTACCACCCTTATTTCTTTTTTCCTACTCGCGGTCTCTTGGGGGCAGTTTTTTTTAGTCCCTCGATCTTTCTTCCCCCCTCCCCCCCCCCCCCTCTCTTTCTGCGCTTCGTCTCATGGCTACCCTCTTCGACTGTAACTTCCGCGATCGCGCAACGTCTAGAAACGGATTCTAGTAAGAGTTTCAATGAGGTAAGGAATGGGACGGCAGATGCGGAAATAGCTAAAATTATTTTCAAATTATCCGTACTGTTTAAGTAGCTTTTTTTTCTCTGTTATGTTATGGCGATTATATCGTCACGTTTTTTTCGATGAGTTTTTTGTTGGGTTTTTTTTTCGGCGGGTCCCCCCCTTGTGTATCAGGTGCGATTGGGGCGATCGGCTTACACGTGTTCGCCGCGGTAACACCGTTTTTTTTCTAATTTTTTTTTTTTTTTTTTTTTTTTTTTCTGGAAGATATTACAGTAGGACTACTCTAACAGATTCACGTAACATTTATCGTTAATTTTATCGTGAAGCTGATAATATAAATCAAATAGAAATTGGCAAATTGACGCGATGTTAGTCGACATGCATTTTTTTATTTTTATCGATTTTTATCGATACTCCACTTTGTTAGAAAAAATAATAAAATTTTCCCTTAAGTGGCAGTCAGTCCCCAATTTCCCCGAAATTTTGCTGTAATATTGAAATTCGTTGAAATTATTGACCAGCAAATTTTTTTTTCCTCCAAATGCAACAAGTGGCGTTTCACGATTCCCTTTTTTTGCCTCTAATTTGACAATTATGTTGTAACTTTTTTTTCTGCATTTTTTTTTCGCTCGTTCCCCTCGGTGAATCAGGTGCGATAGGGGCGATCAGCTTACACGTGTCTGGTACCATCGGATTGATCGTTCTTTTTTTTTTTTTTTCTTTTTTTTCGAGAGTTTTTTATATCGTGGAACGCATAGAATATCGCATATTCGATGGTTAAATCTCTCGACGCCCCTTTCGGGACCCTGCAATGGACCCGTTGTCGATTCCCCACTAAAGCTTTTTTTTTTTTTTTTTTTTCTATTTTTCTCTCCCTTTTTATTCAACCCTCGGCGAGGCGCCGAAGCGTTTTTCTACAACGCGTGGCGCGCTTATAATAAACACACACGGAGACTTGAGAGCGGATAGTTAGACGGCTGTCAGACGCGGAGAGAGACAGAGCGCCTGGAGTAACTCCCGTGGAGATTCTACGGCTGCTGTTGCTCAACCACCGCGTCAGGCAACCATCGGTTAAGCATCGAAACGTCGATGCAGCATCAACTTTACCGCAACAAATTTTTAGCCGACGCTAACGACCGCAACGGATACCACTTAAACGAATTTAATAACGAATGAGTTCTATAAGTATAAGTCAATGACTAACGAGAAGAAAAAAAATAGTCCTTCGGAACAAACAATCGCTGCTGAACAATGATAGATAAAAATTCTTTTGTTTTTCTGACTCGTTTTACCGTCCTATCTTATCGTTATTTTCGTATCATACTGAAGAAATATTTAATGAATCATCACAAAAGTTTCACGAAAACATGACTCATTTTTTCCGCAATGAAAAGACTGTTTTTGCGGGGTTCGTAAATTGTATTTATTTTTCGATGTATAGAACACGATTATCGAATAATTAATAGAATTTTTTTCGATGATTTCGCACGATCAATAGGTGTCTGGTAATTTTTCAATGAATAAAAAAAAATTTAATTTTTAATTAATTAAAAACAAATTTAATTTTTAATTAATAATTAATTAATACGTTGATTTTTTTAAAAATTATCGGCATTTAAAGTTTTTTCAATATTACAATATTCAATAATCGATATTTTTATATTTTTCACATTTTTACTCGAGTCATTTTTTTAGCGCCGTAATATCTGAGGAGATATACATAAAAAAATTAACATCGTAGAATCTTTATACTCACAAATAATAAAATTTTCTCATTTTTTTTTATCTCCGTCTGCTGCGCATTGCAATTCGTTTGTTGTTTTTCCGTATGTTTTGCTTCGCCTGATTCATCGGGAGATGCGTCAGCGTTTAGACGTTAATAATGTAAAAAATATTCAATCGGTACATATATTTTAGCCCTCAAAAAAAATTTGAATTCTTACCGATAACAATATATTTCTATCTGCAATAATAAAATTATTTGAACCAAAGCGCATTTATTTGTGTATTTAAAAATATTCGAGTCGAATTCTCAATATTTTTCTCTGCATTTTTCTGATATACGCCTTGAAAAAAAAAAAAAAAAAATCAGCTGACAAAGTTGATTTTTATCGCTCTCAGGCATATAAATTGCGAGAGGCGTATCGATATAAAAAAAATTACGAAAGATCGATGTCTCGCCGGACGCGGCGACAGTCGCGACATTACAGTCTTTCGTGGCGTGATAACCATAAAAAATGTATTTTTCATATATACCAATATAAATTTTTATATTTTTACCATGAAAATCTCGTGAACGAAATTGCTCATTAAATTCTCAAAGAGCCAAAAACATTTTGAAATCTGCACCTGGACCATGGATAACGGACTTCGATTCGATCTCTCGAACGCGAAGTATTTTTCCAAAGTGTGCCGAATTCTCACATCCCCTCAGTTTTCTCGATTTTTCTTTTTTTTATACATACAACTATATATATATATATTTCACAATGTCGTCTGGTAGTATATTCACCCCCTCGCGAGCCCAGCGTCACCCTTCATTGAAATGGCTTCTGCTTTTGGATCAATCGTAGAACCGCGTAAATCGTTCGTTTGCCCGTAACGGACTATATGTCGCTCTGGCCGTTGGTCAATACGTGAAAATCGTAGAGAACGTAAAACCGCCGTGGGAGAGAATCGAAACTCGCGTTATGGCTTACGCGAGGATTGGTTATATTTCGTTACATAGAATGGTAGCGCGAATGAGAGTTACAGAAAACGGAGTATCGGGAGGGTTCGAGTAGTAGATTTTCCGGCAACCTGATAAATAAGAAGGCCCGGGGGTCACGCTGCCACTAGAGGGGTCAGCTATTGAACAATGCAGGGAGCGCGGCCTTTGCACCGAGGGGTTAATATGCGGGCAACTAAACATTGGAAGCGTACAATACAAGATTTATAGGTCGTCGCATACGCGACCATTGTCCAGCGCTTCGAAAATCGTGGAGCCTCGACGGTGCTGTAACTATAACTCGTGGCAAAACGAACCCCTGCACGCTGCTGCGTTCGATCGACGAAAATCGCAATGTGCCGAAACCGTTTTCCTTCTCGTCTCTTTCTTTCACATCCTCACATTCTGTCGTCGCGACTGTAACAGAAGTCTCGCGCGCGCCGTTCGGGATTTTTCAAACTACCGGACACTCGGACTAACGCCGAACGGCTGCAGTTCAACGTGCGCGATGTATTGTCCCACTGAATCGAAGGGAATCTCGCATTTCCCACCCCGTAGCGTCGCGACCTTAATCATCCGGGGCTAATGACGACGAGTTCGCCTATAAAGTTCACATGTGTACGAGAAAAACTTTTCGTCAAATTCTTGCTATATGCTGTAATCGCGATTGAATAAAGGTTTACCGATGCTGACGCTGTTATAGTCGGAGGGTGCAAATTCAGGGGTTATTAGGAACGGCATTAGGATTATTGCAATTATTTTATACGTTTCGTCGAGTTATAAAATCTTAGCAATCCAGTCGTGTTTTCCGAAAAAAAAAAAATCTTATAATTCAAATGGGGAATTATTACAATAATCAAAAAGATCGATTACCCCTAATATTCCATAAAAACAACAAAAAAAAATCTTTACGATTTTTAATGTGATAAAAAATTTGAATGACTTCATTGAATATCTCGAAATATAAAAAGTATGTATAATCGTGAAAAAAAAATGGTACTGACTATTTTTTTTTATTTTACATTTTTTTTTTTTTATTTCTCGTCTCCGCGAGGGTGAGGGGTTAAATAAAAAAACATGTATTTCATTACTATCTTTTTTTGAAAAAAAAAAAAAAAAAAAAAAAAAAAATTTCTCGTTTTTTGAATTGCCAGATATACCCGAAGTGATTGCAAAAAAAAGACGAATTTTCGTGTAAAAACGTCGTTTGATATCAATCTTCAATAACGTAAGATTTGTCGTTAGGAAAAATCTTCATCCCTATGCGCCTGTGCAAGAAGCAGCGAAATCGGATTTCGTGTTCGGGTCGTTGCGAGACTGGAGAGGGAACGACTGGAGACGATGATCATTTTCATTTATAGTTCCGCGTTTTTTTTTTTGTGTTCATGTATCCCTCGGGATAGCGGTCTTTCAGAGGCGGAGCATATAGTGGAATAGCAGAAAACTCGTCTATGCGCACCCCTAAAGGCCACCCTGCGTCGTTCCCTTTGCCCCTCAGCCACGAGACTCGTCTCGGCCGCCAAGAGGTACCCCTCTGTGGCACGCGTTAATTCTGACCACTTTTCAAACGTCGAGGAACGCCGCGCTTGCTATATAGGATTTTTCTATTTTTTTCATTCCCCTCAACCAGCAGCAACAGCTTTTCCTTCGTCTTCATCTTTTTTTTTTTTTTTTTTTTTTTTTCGTCCACGTTGACCCGTACCGACGTCGACATCCGATACGTGTCGGACCCCTCGGCTAGTCTCGTACTATGTATATGCAGCATCCACTGTGCGCTACTGAAGATATATACTGCACTATATACATATATGTAGTATCCATAGAGCAGCACGAGTCGCGACTTCCGTTGCACATTTCTTCCACCGATCTCGATGGACAAAGAAATCTACGGGTTTTACTTTCCTTTCTACTGTAATCCGGATACCGAACACCGCGGGATCGCGGTCGCGGTATTTCATTCATCGATCATTTTTATTTTGCCACATTTTTATCGAGCACTTCCGGTTTTGCGGGAAGTTCAGTGGGACTCACCTGGAATCATGTTTTTCGAGAAAAATTTACGATAAATATTTTTTATGTAACTTTATTTTTTTTTAAATTTTTTATTAAATATAAATTAATTGTTTCATATCGATGGGCAGAAAAAATAAACATCGAAGATCGCTAGTTTAGAAAATCGAATTTTCCGCTACTAAGAGAAAAATCTAAAATAAAAAAAAAGGAAAATTAAATTTAAAAAAGTACATATTTAATTGTTCATTTTCATTTTTTTTTTTTTTTTTTAATAATATTGATTTTAATGTAATTTATTTATTTCTATTTTCCGAATTAGCGTAATACGCATTTGACTGAGAATCTCGTATTCATTCGAAAGTCTATGGTACTTTAACCACCGGAGCGCACGTAAGCTTATTATCGTAAAAGTCTTTTTTTTTTTTCATTGTGCTGTTTTATTCGTTGAAGAGCCCATCGAACACGGAGCTTTTCGCAAATCACTCCTAGTAGTTATTCGAATTCAGGCAAATCGCGTTCGAATGGAATAATAAGGCATGCAGACACGACAATGAACGTTTTGGGGTCCCATTAGGAATGCGTTTTAATGCAGTACCAGCCGTGCCGCGGCACAATAGCGCGACCGGTGAGATCGTTCAGGGGGATGAAAAAAAAAATAAAATAAGGGAAGTGGGCGAACAAAAAAATCCCTCGACGCAAGTCGAATTCGAATGTGCCGGCTGGTCATCCAGCGCGCCAACGGCAAAGCGACATTGTAGCCACAACGGCGCGTAAGCATTAGTCTATTTTTTGACTATTTTCGGAATATCCGAAATAACGACGTTGCAACGATTCTCATCGGACAAAACGACAAAATTTAATTTTTATCGCCAAAAACGTTCATTTGTTGATTATTTTACGACGAAAAAAAAGTTGTTTATTTTACGACGAAAAAAAAGTTGTTTATTTTATAAAAAAATTTTTTACTTTATTGATATTTTTTGTAATATTTATCGAGAAAAAAATTACGATGACTCGTGGAAAAAAAAAAGTTTTTTTGAAGTAAAAAATTTTTTTAACGAAATATGAAAAAAAAAAATGTTCCACTGTAAGTCATGAAAAAATGAAAAAAGTAACTCAACGAAATTTTTCGAAAAATAATTCTTCACTATACAGACGTTGAATGGGGGGGTATACGGTATTTAAAATAATTCGAAAACTATCGATCTCCTATGTCATTGTCAAGCTGTTTGGAAATCCCGGAACACCTTTTTTTTCCTCGAACGATTTTCGATCTTTCATACGTGTCGACATGATTCAAAAAATTTCGATGATTCATCCTCACCGAACGCTTTACGATTAGCGACGCTCAGCGGTGAAGTATGGAAAAAAAAATCATTCAGTATTTTAATCGTATTTTTAGCTCTATTATACGAGTGCGAATTCGATTCATAAGAATTTAAGGAGAATCTTCATAGGGAATCGAAGTATTTTTGTAAAAAATGAATTTTTTTATTTTCCGCGATAATGTCGACGGAAAACATGAGAAAACAATTTAAGTCGTTCATAATAAATATTTTTCACAAAAAAACACTTAAAAAATGTTTATAACAGATTTACAAAAAAAAAAAAATGTCGCCTTCTCCCCCCTCCCGTCTTTTTAATAAACACGCATTAAGGGGACTCGGTAATTTCAGATCAAAAAGTGTGTTTCAATTTTTTTTTCCACAAAGTATGAACATCGTATCGACAAATTTTTTTTTTTTTTTTGATTTTCATTTTCAACATTTTTTTATTTAAATAAAAATTACACTTTTCCTACAATTTTTAATACTTAAACCTGTTGATTATTTTCTATGATCAGAACCCTAATACCACCAAACAAATGCGAGAGATGTATAACACAATGTTGTATTACCTTAAAAAAAAAAAAAAAAAAAAAAAAAAAAAACCCCTTTATATTGCCTAAAATCGCGAAACTCCCCTTCAAAGTTCACATATTCGTCAAAAATGTTTAGTAGGCACTCGAGTAGCAGAATTCAATTCAACCCCTTCAACTGCCTGTTGAAATTATGATGTCGGATTACGCGATGCGGTATGAGGTCAATTCGAGGGGTTCGTTGTAAGGGTTGAAACTCTTTTGATTTCGAATCCTGTTAACCACGCCTTTGACGCAACAATGCGTCGAAACAACCTGTCGCCACACATCCGAACATCGGGATAGGGGAGTTTTTATGAATTACGCACCAGTTCTACACAAACACACGCGTCATTTTTTTAGATCCGTCGATGATACGACGGGGCATCGCATTACCTAGTCGCCTACCCCCTTAACCTGTAGCACAATTGAGGGGATCGACCTGTTGGTAGAAGGGGAGTTTTTTTTAGCAGCCAACAAGCGCTTATATCCTCCACGCGCATTACTATATCCGGGCTGTTGGGCAACAAAATGTGGGAAAGGTAACGGTGCTTACCCTCAGCTAGTTTTTTTTTTCCAGCCACTCATGCACCCCTCTCACACGTTTTTTTTATACGGCTAATCGATAGGCCTGAAAAAAAAAAAAAAAAAAAAAAAAACTTCCCCTGTCCCGACCCCGCGATTAGGATACAAGTGCATCAACAAGTTTGAAAAACTATATGGATATTTTCTCTACTTTCGTTCCCTCATTTTTTTTTTTTTTTTTTTTTTTTTTTTTTTTCATTGGACGCTTTCTACGGAAACGTTGTTTCGAGGATAACCGAGGAAAGGCTTTGCTGGACTTTTTTTTCGGAGCGGCTTAATTTTCTTTCATTTATCACCGTCTCCGTCGCCACGTTCATCCTTTTTTTTTTTTTTTTTTTTCGTTAATCCCGTGAAAGTTGCAGGAACGCAATGTATTTTTTTACATTAAAGAGTTTTTATTTATAAGCCGACGATACGCGCGCGAGGCTCAGGCAGGATTAACAAAATCTCGCGGACGGGCTGATTTTACAGCGAGGTAAATGGTCCGAACGGGGGAAGGAAAGGAAAAAAAACCACGAGACCGGACTGTTCACACAGACACCGGGCGAGAGTAAGCGGTGAAAGGGTTAAAGCGGCGCAAGAAAGGGTTGAAAAACGAAGCTTCAGGTAAGCGAACGCGCTAATCTTCCCGGTTTTTCGTGTATTCTTTTTTCACCGCATCGTTTTTGTCGAATACTATACAATCCTTTGCGGCTACAGTGCCACGACAATGAGAAATGTCTGCAAATCTGTCGTACGCAGTATAACCCTTTCGCGCTTCTCGCACCCCGTCTCTTCCTTTCACTGTTTTATTGACTGAGATTAGGAACAGTAAAAATTGTAAAACGGGACATCGACAGCCGTACGAAGAACAAGAAGACGGTGTGTCGAAAAAAAGGAGATTTTTTTTGTTTTTTTTTTTTTCTACGATCTCTGGTACCCAGTGGATGGTACGTTAGGAGGTTTTAACGAAAATCTCTAAACTGCGATAATCCAAAGATATTTTACTTATCAGATTGGTTTTTCCAAAAATGTTTCGTTTTAGTTGCGTCATTACGTTATTCGCTCGGAAAGTAATTGTAAATATTGAATTATTACCATTGTGGGAAATATCCATCCAGGAATTATCGAAAACACTTTATAATTTAAAAAAATGCATTATTTAAAAAAAAAAAAAAAAAACGGTGAAAATTCGAGAAAAATAAAATTACGTTATTTGTTTGATAAATTGTTTAATAAAAAAAGCTCTTAAAAAAAAAAAAAATGTCACAAAATTTACGAATTTTAAATGACACGATAACCTTTATGTAACCTTAATATTCCGAAACTACGTAATCGCAATTGTGATTTTATTTGAAACGAAGAACTGAAATTTTTCGAATCTCGATTTCGATCGAAAGAGTTTTGCATTAAAAGGCTATTTTTTCTTATGCCTTCAGCAGTCTGCGTAGAAGTAGAAATAAAAATACGAATGCGTAGGGGAGGAAAATGAAACGAAGTATATTTTTAGGATATTTCCGTAAAAATTGCTTTGGGGGAAACGAAGAAAGGGGCGACAACGTTCGAAGGGTGGTTCCCGATACACCCTCACCAAGGATCGCCGACTCCCTATTGCTCGCGCAGCCACCCCTTGTCAAATCAGAAATCTGCCGCCTGCGCCCGTTCGGTTTTACGCCACTCGTAGTTCGACTACGCGCTTTGGCTCCTCCGCTATATCCCCGAGCGTCAGATAAAACTCTGACTGGCGAGAAGTACATTACCATCGCGATGGTTTTTGATCGATCGTTTGCTCGATACCAGACGCCAGCGTGACTCGAGAATTTACCGTAAAAATATCGTAATTCACCCCCTCCACACCCCCTTATCTAAAAACAACATTTCCCGACAGTAATTTATTACAGATGTTTCATTTCCCAACGAATCATTAAGGATGATTGAGTTTAAGGGAAACAGATAGATGCGCAGGTTGAGAAATCGTAGAATTCCCAACGTCGCGTTAGATACGCTTCCATCTTTTTTCTTTCTTTTTTTTCAACGACCATATCAATGGTAAAATAATAGCTAAATAATCACAAAATTCCATAAACTCGTAGTTTATGGTGGTAACATAACGGTGCACTGCGAAAAATGATTAGTTTAGGCGACAAAAATTTTACTGCGCGGCAAATTTTTTGTTTTTTATATTTTTATTTTTTCGCGTATTTTTTTTTTTTTTTTTTTTTTTTTTTTGTGCAAAAATTCTTACTATTTCGATCGTTTATTTTTCTCAGTGTGCCTATGAAAAAAAATGAAAAATGGTGGTTAACGGAATTCCAACATTTTTTTTCAGTTTTTCTTAACACTTGTTAAACGAATTTTACCGCCAAAATTCGATCGAAAATATTAACTGTTTCGAAGTATTTCGGGAGTTCAATAATTTTATCGATCGAAAAATAATAATAATATCATAATATTGCGATCGCATAAAATATAAAATTAACGAGGAAAAAAAAAGCGGGAAATGCGGGTGAAGTATCGAAATAACAGCATCGATGTTGTAAGTAAACAATATATTTATTGTTATCGCTATAGCTAAGGCACTTGTTACCGATATAAAAATGTACGTTCGCAAATGATCGCCATGAGCATATTTTTTAAATACTGGTATTACGCAACTAATTGTTTTGCGTAATGTTTCATTAATATTGTATCGTATGTATGTATAATCTCGGATGTTGTAACGACCATTGGAGAAACGAAAGGAGACGCACGGGGGTCACAATTCGACGTGTAAAATAATTCGCGGATACGTAATTTCGCTTCGTATTCGATCGATGTACATAAGTCGCGGAATCCAAGGGTAGTATCGCGACAAATAAGACTGCGGGACGATGATAATTACGTACGAGAAAAATACGTTTAATCTTTCGAAAAATTACAAGAAAAATCTTCGTAATCGAAATTTTTTTTTTTTTTTTTTTTTTTTTTTTTTTTTTCGTAGAGGAGAATGAAATAAGGTACAAAATTAAACAGCACATATCGTTTCGACGAGGTCGAGACGAAGACGATGATCTAAGGCACTCGAAGGCACTCCGAACGTAAAACTATGTTCGGCTTTTTGTTTTTTTTTTTTTCTCTTTCATTATTATTATTATTATTATTATTATTTATTTTTTTTTTGTTTGTTTAGACTAAAAGCAAAATACAGTATTTTGTATACTTAAACAATAAAACGTTAATGTATAATTAAAGCGATAAATTAAACGAATTCATGAGGCACTCGGAGGCACGAGAGCGATTTACAATTCGGCGCGCGAGAAAAATCGCACCGACTCTATACTCCTCCGAGGCGTATTGCAGTAGCGGGCGCTGGCGGTTGCGTCCCTTTAACAATCTCGCGAGTAACAACATTAAAAAAAAAAAAAAAAAAAAAAAAAAACAAAAAAAAAATTAATCGTGACGCGTAACACGAGAATTCGTCGCGAAACGATTCGTCGACGAAATTCCACGCGTCTCATTCGACGGAAACAAAACTCGCGACTCCGTTATAACGAATGCATAACGAGCGGTTTGTCGATGTGAGATAACGAGATTGCATGTGGACGCAAAAAGAATCTTTCACACTGGCTGCACACCGGGGCTTTTCCGATTGAAATAAACGAAGGAAAAGCCGGGAGAGCCTATTGCAACGTTGAATATACAATTAACAATCGTTATTACTATTATTTTCTTTTTTTTTTCTTCCTCTTCTTCTTAATCTCCATTGCGCTGCGAACGAGTCGAAGCGACGTTGCCGAGGGTCGCATTTATAAAAAATATTAATCTCGTATTTCTAAAAAAAAAAAAAAAAAAAAAAAAATAAAATAAAATAAAATAAAAAAAAAAAAAAAAAGTTACGAATTATATTTCGTAATCAACGATTTTAAAAGTTTGCATTACGCTTTCGAGAACTTTTTAACGATTTTTGTTTTTTTTTTTTTTTCATCCAATCGATCCCTCCGAACGCTCAACGCCGCTTCGATTCTCCGCACATTTACAAAGCTGCCGTTCAAATTAACAATATTCAGCTGTATCGAACACGATTTTTCAGTATCGACTACGCTACAACGTCGTTATTCTTAAATTGTAAAAAAAAAAAAAAAAAAAAAGAAAAAAAAACACTAAAGTACACTTTAGAGGGAAAATCCCGATTTTTACTTTTTCTTTCCTTTTTTTTTTTTTTTTTTTCTTCTTTCGTTAATATTCTATAAATATCATTATATTCGCCGCGTTAAAGTGGCTAATAATATAACTGTGTATAATTGTTGTATAGTATAAAACGTATCGGAACTTTTAAAATCTAACGGGGGACGTCTGTCGTTTAACCGATAACTTCGTAATTCGTAACAGTTATAGACTTTTTTTTATATATAAAAAAAATATATATATTTATATATGTATATGAATATTATTTACTTTTATGTTCACTCGACACGTCTCCCCGATCCACAATATCGAGAAGTCCGTTTGAACATTTTTTTCCGCCTTCTTATTTCATTTACGATTATACCACATGTGTACATAAGACGTTTCGTTTGGACGGTTGTTGCTTCTAAAGTTGAACGACGAATAATCAATTAATCGTCGTTATTTTTATTTTTATTTATTTTTCTTATTTTTTTTTTTTTTTTTTTTTTCGTTCGATTGCAAAAGTCAAGGCACTTCGTTTAAAAAGGATGTATCGCTGCGTATTACCAAAGAGTGAAATTCAGAGCGAATTTCGAATATTTCGCAATTTAATAAAAATCTGAAAAAAATTAACCATACAGAAGGCGCTAAGAAAATTATTTTTCCATAATCATAATTCGAAAAATTCTTAACAATTTAGTAAAAAAAAATCATTGGTGAATAAATTATTTACAATTTTTTTTGAATATTTATGATTTTTTTTCAGAATTTTTTTTAATTTTCGAAAATTCGTGATTTTTCATCCATAAAAAAATTAAAGGTTTTATTTTTTTGTTTTCGAAAATTAGAAAAAATTCCTAGAAAATTAGTAAATATTCAAAAAAATTATCGAATAAATTTCGGCTAAAGAAAAAGTTACATTACCGGATAATTCGTTAAACAATGATTTTTTTTTACTAATTTGTTGATGACTTTTTGGAATTATTTTTTCCGATTTTTATTGCATTAGAAAGTTGTCGAAATTCTCTTTGAATTTCACGTGAATCGGACTCTTTGGTAATACGCAACGATACGCCCTCCTTAAGTTTTTTTTTTTTTTTTTTTTCGTCCACCGCGCGTTATAACGGGTTTTTCCTTCGGGCGAAATGCATTTCGTTATACTGTTTTATTCTCGCGGCGGACTATATCTTCGACTATAATAATTTGATTTTATACAAAAATCGCGACATACGTTTTCGAAAGCGCGACTCGGCAACGAATCGTCGAACTCGTCCAGCGCAGCCTCTCGTTTCTCCGTCGATTGCACTTTTTTTTTTTTCAAAAAACTTTTTTTTTTTTGATTTTTTTTTTTTTTTTTTTTTTTTTCGCTAAGAGAGCGAATTGGACGCCGAACGACGAAATTCCGAGAACGCGCTTTCGTCGCGCGAGATCGGTGAATCTGATACGTCATGATACCAGACTTGAGCTCTCTATTCAATACTAATTAATACGCATCACCCACCCGACACACACGTCAACATAATTAATCAGAGTATTTATCGGCCTCTCGACACTTAAAAATGAAGCATAACGACGACAATCGTTTACGTACTTTGAATATTATTGTCAGATATATCTATAGAGTCGGCGGTTCTTTTTGTAATTCTTTCGAAGCTTTTTGCTTCTTATTTTTCCTTTTTTTTTCTTTACTTCGCGTTCCGTCGACTTTTCATAATAAAATATAGAAAAGCTATGTACACTTTTTTTTTTTTTTTTCGACGTTTGTATCTTCGTTTCGAAGTTTTTACAAACGCGTACCTTCGATCTCGCGAACGTCAACGTTTATCTTTCCATCGCAATTTCATTATTTTCTGTTCTTTTTTTTGTTCATCGTATTTTCTTTTTTGTTCTTTTCTTTTTTTTTTTTTTTTTTTTTTTTAGGTGTTAAAATCGTTGAACGTCGTTTTGGATCGAAGGCGTCACACGCAACGACGCGGTCGATCGAAATTTTTTTTCACCGATTCAACCAACAATCCCGTCGTACTACAGCCACGTAAGTACATTCTCCGGTTTGCTGGTGTTCGGGTTGATAAGCGATTGCACGTCGTCCAGAATATCACTGCTAAATTCTTCTCCCAACTGTGAATGAAGAAAAATACTTTAATCATTGGTTATTCGCGCTTCACGAAGAAAACGACGATTTTTGCATCGTAATTATAGATACGAAACGATAAATACCTGAAGGGAAGGCACGAGATCATCGGTCGAATCGATATTATCGCTCAGAGTCGATATGTCCGGTGTTTCCATTGGCGCTCCTCCCTCTGTCGATAATAAATCATTTTTATAATTTTTTTTTGCTTTTGCCATTACGTATTAACTATAAATTTAAAAAAATTGTATTGCTTCTCCCTCTGTCGATAAAAAATCATTTTTATAACTTTTTTTTGCTTTTGTCATTTTGTATTAACTATAAATTTAAAAAAATTGCATTGCTCCTCCCTCTGTCGATAAAAAAACATTTTTATAATTTTTTTTTCTTTTGTCATTTTGTATTAACTATAATTTTTTAAAAATGCATTGCTCCTCTCTCTGTCGATAAAAAATCATTTTTATAATTTTTTTTTGCTTTTGTCATTTTGTATTAACTATAAATTAAAAAAAAATTAAATGCATTGCTCCTCTGTCGATAAAAAATCATTTTTATAACTTTTTTTTGCTTTTGCCGTTTCATATTAACTATAAATTTAAAAAAATGCAATCCTCCTCTCTCTGTCGATAAAAAATCATTTTTATAACTTTTTTTTGCTTTTGTCATTTCATATTAACAATAAATAAAAAAAAATTCATTGCTCACCACTCGTAGCATCCATATTGTCGTCAATATTCGCGAGAAAATCCTCCGGCGTGTGGGGAAGCGAATACGCAGATCCGAGTCCCAAACCGCTATCCGCACTCTCTTGGCGCGCGTGTTGCTCATTCATACCGGATAAGAAAGGATCCATTGCCACGTCTGTCGTACTTTGCCGTAACATGAGCTCTTGCTGTAGAGAAATCAGAGAAAAGATATATATTCGATTAGTACGATTGCTTTTCCATTTCTATTGCATACTAAAGAAACTATAGCTACAGTTCCATTCGGAGATTTGGCGATTTCAGGCAAAAAATTACGTTTTTTTTTTTTTTTTTTTTTTTGGTGATAAAATATCGAAATGAAATTCAATCGCATAGGATTTTTAATACGATTGCTTTTACCGATTAAAAAAAAAAATAAAAAATACACTTTTTGACCCGAAATTGCCGAACTTCTCCCACTCTGCGATGCCCCCGACACAGTCTTTGTTCGTAACGCATTTGTACCGATAACATTGATCGACTTTGTAAATTTATATATTTTTTCTCGTAGTATCAGCTGATATTTTTTTAACGCGATATCACTTTTATTTCTGCATATCTCTCGATAAGGTGGACGTGACTTCAGTGAGTCAATGATAATCGATCGATATTCGACGAAGTTGCCGATATCGATTTTTTTTTTACTCTTCAAAACGATATTTACCTCAGAGAATTATTAAACAAAATAAATGAAACAATAAAAAAAAAATTAATTTTAAATATAAAAATAAAAAAAAAAAAAAAAAAAACAATAACAATTTTTTTTTATTTAAATAAATAAATAAACAATAAAGAACTCAGCTATACAAGAGATTCGATTTGATTTAATTTTAATATAAATTGAATAAAAAATCCGACGAACAGAATTTTTGTGTCGAAAAATGAATCGAATCGATTGGGTTGAATTTTATGGAGAAAAAAATAACATTAATACGATTGTAACCTGTCGCATGATTTCCTGCTGTCGTTGCTTGAGCCGTTCGCGTTCCATTTGCAACGATTGTAGACGCAATTTTTGTTGACACGCCTGCAGAGTCTGATTGCTTTGGATAGCACCGCCGCCCGGTTGCTGAAGCCAATTCTGCGGTAGCATCGCACCGGAAGTCGGAGCTCTTTGGAGATGCGTTGCTGCAAATGACGAGTTTATTTCGTTATATATTGTCTTATCGGAGAATGAACCCGATCTCCGCGGCGAACCCTTATCGCGCGGCTACCTATTCGGGAGGTATCGTCTTTTATCGTGAAACCCGAGACTACCTGAGAGTCCAACGCGAGAGACGCTCCGCATGCATAACTGCACGGGGCTTCGCGTTCATTAATGCCAAATATGGAGGCATTTATTTCTTCATGCAATTTCTTTTGTTCCCTCATACAGGAAGTCGTATTAAAAAAAAAAAAAAAAAAAAAAAAAAAAAATTCAGTGTTCGAAATGTTCCAAAAAATCCAATATTCACATTTAGAAACGCGATAATTGTCGCAAACATCGCGATTTTTTTTTTTTTTTTTTTTTTTTTTTTTTTTTACACAAAATCATTAAATTAATTTCAATATCATCGAATTTTTTCGACGCCAAAAAAAAAAAATCGATTACATCGTCTGATTCGAAGTTTGCCGATAGCGAAACAAGTATTTTGTTGTTAATTAAAAAAAAATACTTACGAATTCGCGGGTCGAACCAAGATGTGGTGCGTGTCTGATGATTGATGAAATATATTTCTCCTTCCGGTGTGCGCGCCTGTTCCCATCCATCGGGCAACGGTCCGAGAGTACTCGGCGCTCCGGTGGAGCTTTTTCCACTTTCGACCGCCGCGGCGACGGCGGCAACACTCGCCGCTGCGGCGGTTTTTCTCGGATCTTCCCATGTCGTCGATCTGGTCAAATGACTGAAACAAACAACGTACCGAATGAATTCAATATACGTCATTAATCCCCTAACCGTTTCGTACGCCTTTCGATCGCATTTGCGATGTTTTTTTTTTTTTTTTTTTTCTTCCTTTTTTTTTTTTTTTTTTTGCTTCGCGACTCCCCCACGCAAAAAGCTAACTCCGTCAGAGTAGGACGGGTTGTATACGCGATCGCGTTATCCCGATATAGTATAGGGAAAGCCGAAAATAGTTCCATTCAAAACGTTCGGAGCGATACAACGCCGCGAAGAAGAAGGAGGATGAGGACCGCCTACTCATCCCTCCGACTCGAGACTCCGAGAGAAACGAATACTATATTTTCTCACTAACGTAGAGGACAAAGCTCGGGGGCTTTTCGAACGAACGGAATATATGCTTTTACGCTGCCAGAAATATTCGTGCCGTTGGTTTCGCTCTGATAGCGCATGGGATTAGAAATGTGTTCTTAATACGGACGAAGAGATAAGTTGTTTTGGACCGACTGCGTGGACCAGTGCGTCAGCAACGGCATCAGCACGAGAGTACCGACCAGCGGCAAACACAGCACAGACTCTACCCGTGACGATGATGTCACGTTACGGTTTTTCGTTCACTTCACGTTGCCGAGAGAGTAGTCTTATACTTCGGGCGGTATAACTAACCATCGTGTATATACCCCCGACGACGCGATAATCCAATATTCATTCTGACAAAACGGATATTCTTGACACGCTATCGCTAGTAGATCGATGTATTCGTATTACGATCGCGTGAATTTAGATTCGGAGTAAAAACTTAACGGAGCGACTAAAACGGGATAAGGAGTATTAGTGATGAAAATTAATTAATTTTTAACGGATCTGTAAAAATAGTCATAATCATCAATATCGTTATAATAATTTTAAATATAGTAATTCGAAATATTGAAAATAATCCCTACGAGTTCGTTAAACTTTGAATTTTTTTTTTTTTTTTTTTTTTTTTTCTTCGGTAAATATGACGAATATTATCTTTAATTTATGGTGCGACATTCGGTGAATAAAGAGAGTTTATTTTACACCGTGTGCCTCTATCACGAGTCTCGTGACATCGGAACGGATCATCAGGATGAGGGGAAAGCCGTAAAAAAAAAAGCGCGTAAGTTATAAAACAGCGCGATGTTTCTATAACATTGTCTCGAGAATTCATGCAAAAAAATTAGTTTCCTGTGTGAGTAACAGTATTATTATTATTATTATTATTTTAAAAAAATAATAAAAATATTTTTTTCTTAATCCCGATATTTTTTTTAACTTCTTGAAATCGAGTGATTCATAAATAACAAAAATCTTGTCGTTTCTTCGATGAGTCGTAGGAAAAATATTTGGTTTCTCGTGAATCGTTGATGTAAAAAAAAATACATCGAGGAAAATCCGTAAATGATCGTTTGAAATCGGCGAAATAGAAATGTCATTTTTTTTTTTTTTTTTTTTTTTTTTCGAGAGATCGGGTTCTTCTCGTTATCTGCATGAAACTTGTTGTGTGCTCGTCGAGGCGTATCCCTAACGGCGCACAAGACACAGTACGCAATTTGCTCCAATCACGACTTCTGTATCCGCGCGGTCAGTTAGTCAATTCGCGATCCAAGGCGTCGAGCCGACGCCGCGCGCGGGGTTCTTCACTCGAGAACAGTCTGCCGCGGCTGGCAGTGGTAATCGTCGTCTACGGAACACATCGATGCTTCCACAACCGACGAAAATAGCGACTAATGGCTGCTGATTGCCGATCGTTCCGTCTCTTTCGCTTTTGCTCAAGACAACCCTCGACAAAATCCCACACCGCGCACCTCTTCGCCGACACTCTTCACCTTCGAACGGGAGGCCCGACGCCGCCTAAAGCTTTCGGGTCGAATATAAGCTCGAGAAACTTTGGACCCATGAAAAAAAAAAAAAAAACGAAAAAAAAAAAAAAAACAAAAAAAGACGAGGGGAAGCCCTGGTGATATCACCCCGGGAACTTGTTTACGGGAAACCACTATCTATTTATTCTTATTTCTGAAACGGAGACACTTCTCCCTAAATTTGTCTCACGAGCACTGAGGGAAACGGACCGATTTTTTTTTTTTTTTTTTCTATTTTTTTTTAATTATTTTTATTAGTTTCGTTACTTTATCCTCTGTTCCCTCAAATTCGTTAAGCTTCGGCGTGATTTTGGTACGAATTGATCATCAGACGATTACCGCAATCAAAGATCAAACGCGATCGTCTTCGCTTTCGTCCAGAAAACCGTTCGAATTGCGAAAGAAGACGAAGCTTCATTGTCGTGTCACCTAATCTCACACTTCTGTTTCTCAATTTTCGTTTCACGTCGCGTTTTCTCGTAGATTCGCAGTCGCGTTTTAGATATCTCTGTCGCGCGTTTACACGAGGTCACCGGGTAAAACGCTGGAAACCTATATGACTACGCGGCGTTCATTTCGGCGGAGTCTTCGTTATCGTATTTCAATGGGTTAAAGAGAAAATGGAGATGAGAGGTAAATCATTCGAGTAGTGATCGCGAGCGATGTAATTTCACTCTGTGGACCACTAAAGCCAAAGTATTGTTTATGTTGATGAAAGGGTTATCCTTTTTCAACGTTTCGATTGCGTGCAGAAGAGAATGGGATTAGTTCGCTAAATACTTTTTTTTTCTCCGTAAAATTTTCAATCGCTTCTCAAAAAATTAAAAACACCGTAAACTCAACGAGAAAATGCATAAAAAAGCTTCAAAAAATCATTTTTTTACTTAGAAATTGCAAGTAAAAAAAAAATTAAACTTATTATTTTTTGAAGATTTTTGATAATTTTTTCGTCGAAATTTTTTTTTTTTTTTTTTTTTTTTGTAGTAAATAGACAACTCGTCATCGTTTTAATTTCGATAAAAGCGACTAAGCTAATTTCATTAAAAAAACTCCGCGCAGAGTCCCTAAAAACCCTAAAAAATCCTTATAGACGATAAGACTATTATTTTCCAAATAAAAAAAAAATTCTCTCACCACTACTCCATTATTCTCGCTAAAGATACAAAACAAATAGTTACCATCGTACCAACAAGCGGCGATGAAGTTTCGTAAAAGTAATTTCGGTACACGAAACAACAGGAAATTATCCTCGATTAATTCCGAGCGAATATTGGCTTGGAAAATCGTTGAGTGCCAAACCAGCAGCGAGTGGTGCTATTATAGTAAATGTTTCTGAAAATAATAAAGCGTTATATATCTGGAGATGGCGAGAGGCTCAAGAAACCCAAGAGGCAACAACAACACGAGTTCGCCAAAGAAGAAGAAGAAGATGATGATGATGATGATGATGATGAAGAAGAAGATGAAGACGAAGAAGAAGAAGAAGAAGAAGAAGAAGAAGAAGAAGAAGAAGAGAAGAAGAAGAAGAAGAAGGTGCATTGGCAGCAGACAGGGCGGCCGTCGAGCGTCAAAAGCTCATAGAGAGTATCCCTCGTGGTCTTCTCGTCTCGTCTCGACGAGCGGCCGGACGGACGTCGACGCCGCGGCGCTTGTTGGGACTCCAGGGTCTCTCTTAGCTTCGGAGCAACGGATAGAGAGACCGAATAGAAAAAAAGGCACAGAGAGACAGACAGAACGCGACGTCGGGCCAACCGGTCCAAGAGAAGCTAACGCCGATCTGGCAGAGTTCCAAGCCACGATGTGCTGTGGCCCTCAGAGGTAGCCAAGTAAATACAGAAAGTTAGAGGGACGAAAGGAAGGAGGAAGAGTACGAAAGCGACGAATACGAAGAGAATACGACGACTACGATGGCCGAGAGAGGTTTCGCTACGGCTGTTGCGATCGCGGCGAGTCAGCATCCGCATCAGCGTCACTGGCAACGGGCAAAAGCCAACGCGCCGCCATCGGCAAGCGGAAAGCGGCAACGGCAGCAACGGCAAGCATCGAGAATCGGGCAAAAGCCAGCGGCAGCACCCGTGAGGCATGAGGAGAGAGAACCTGGTAGCGAGGGCGCAACATCGCCGCCGTACGAGACTACGATGTATTTTTACTCCGGACATCACGGCGCCGGACAACTCGTAAATAGACACTCGCGTGCGCGCCTCCTTCTCTTCTTCTACTTCTTCTTCTTCTTCATCCTACTCTTTCTCGTCACCTAACTCTCTCGCACTTTCCTATGGTTTGCTCATCATCTGCTCCGATCTCAAACTCTTCGTCTCGCGACCCTACGACGGTCGAACTCTCGAAACGCGTTGCTGCTCTCGCTGCGCCCGGCGAGACGACGACGACGACGAACGACAACGTGTTTTCTTCTAGCGATTCCTTCTACCGATGTTTAAATGCTCTTTCGGCAACGGGAGACGGCCGACTTTAGCGGTACGCGTCCTCGAGCACTCGTGTTATATCTCGAGGTCGCGAATACACGACGATTTTAAGCTTTTTTTTTTTTTTTTTTTTCTTTTTTTTTCTTTTAGATTCTATGCTATGTACTGTCCTTTTACGATTTGTGATGCTACCATGAAAAATAAATAAATACCGAGATGTCGACTCGAAAAAAAATGTTTTTTATTCAATGAATTTTTTTTAGGAACGAAGAAATTTTTTTTCGACTCTAAGAAACGATTATTTGTCTCTAATAAATTTTTTATTGATTAAACATTTTATTATTAATTAAATTATTAAATTTTTTTTTTTTTTTTCATTTTATTATCATTTTTTATTATCGATTTTTTAATGATATTAACGGTAATTAATTGCGAAAGGATTACTTAATAGTGATTTTTCACGGAACTTCCGAAGAAAAATTTGATCTTTGAGTGCATTAAGGTCCCTTAAGTAAGTAACGTAATTATGCACAGCAGTGATTAGGAACTCCGTACCCTACAGTCCGATCCTAAGTATCACCGTACGGCGGTTCTTATTTCTACCGTAAGTTACACCGTTCGCGGTACGAATTGTCGACGTGCATCGAGAACGTATGCTTTTCACGTGATCAGCAGGTATACACGCGACTAAAATCCGAATAACGTATTTTCTGTGTACAAACCGAGATACGCCCTTATCATTTCAGTCACGCGACACAGTGAGCGCGATGAAAATATAATTTAAGGAAGTCTACGCGGAACATCGTGAAACTCGCGATTAACATGTGAAAAGAATCTCATCGTCGCTAAAAAGCTGAATTCTTAATTTGATTTAATTTTAATTTAATTTTTTTTTTTTCCGATTATCTTTAGAAAAAATGTGATAAATCATTTAAAATAATTTTTTTTGGTGAAACATAAATATTGTTTCGTAATTATATATTGTTAACCATTCGCGTGAAAAATCAATAAAAATAAATATATTTGGAAATAAAAAAAAGATCGAAATTTTTTTAAATATATTTAAATATTTCAGGATATTTACAAAATTATTTATTTTCAAACCAGTGACGCTATAAAATTATGCATTTTTATATATATGCTGTAAGTTACGCAACAGTGGTGACTAAGATACTCGTATATCTCGCATCTCGATGGATAGTGACGAACCGCGAACAACGTGTTTCTTCCACCAAAATTTCGGATTTTCCCGTTAAAAAAAAAAAAAAAATTCTTAGTCATACCGGAAAGTATTAATGCAATACGATATCGTCAACGTTAACCGCTGTATAGAATGATCGTTTTGATAAGAGAAATATCGCCACGCGTTCGTGTACCTCAGATAAGCCAATGGCGCTTGCAACTTCCCACACATCTCAGGTGGTTATGTTGAATTTTTTACAGCGATTTCAATATTCTACGCCAGTGACAGTCTTTAAGGTGAAACATTTCATCAGTTCAATTCTCAATAGCAGCGTATAAAAATTCGAAACTAAACACTTTTTGCGAAACCAAAATTATTTTCCCCGAAGAGCCAATAAACAACTATAGCGTCAAAGGCTAAAAAAAAAAAAAATTGTCTTAAATTTTGTTCAGATGCATCCAAATGCAAAGTCGAAAAAGTCACTCTGCAAACTCCCGAAACTCTGTCGATAAAAATGAAAAAAAAAAAAAAAAAAAAAAAAAATGTCCATCGCCGAGAAAACAACAAAGGGTGACATCGTTTAGTTCCGAGAGGTCTAAACTTCACGGTAAAATTCAAAAGTGGAAAAGTCCATTAGGTTTTATCGCTCGGGTGCGATAGGATTCGGGATTTACAACTGCGCAAGTTTCACGAAAATTACGCGTCTCTACCTGCGTACTTTGACAATCTTTTGTCTCCGCGAGAGATATCGGTGTCGCATTGTAACATCGACGCTTTCGAACTTTGAACAATAGCCATTTTTTTTTTTGCTATTAATGGGTACGCGATGTTATATTTTTAATCGTTTATCGAACTTCGATGTTTCGCGGTGGCCGCCATCGTGTCCATGACGAGATTTCGAAGAAGAAGATAGAAGATAATCTTATTGCAGATGTATAGATTATCGCCGCGCGTCGTCGTCGTCGTCGTCGTTGGCGTAGCGATGACTCTATCGTCCACAATCCCGTCGACCATGAAGACGCGTGGCTTTCCGTTGCTCGATCTTTTTCCTTTTTTTTTTTTTGTAATTTAATATTTGACTTCCTCGAATGGGTTCCGTTCGCGTGACTCTATCAAGTGCATTGCGGACATCGAGATCGAGCGGTGATAACGTCCGCGTATTTGTTGGTTAGATTTGCCGTATTTTACCGTACATTAGTGTATTGTCGCAGTTTAGAATCGACCCTGAGATGTAACGGTGACTCGGAAACACTCATTATACACTGTAACCAATGACACTACCTATGTCTAGACTTTCACCGGGTACGTCCTTCGAAAAATCGGAATTAAGGGTTATGTTCGCTTCGCTCGTTAAGACTAATAGTTTTCCGAACGACACTCTCATTATTCGAACTTTATCGGTTTTAACGATTTAATAAACTTCGGGTAAAGGATTTTGTTGTCTTATTTGATTTTTCGTAATAAATTAATCGTAAGAAAGTAACAAAAAACGTCTGAAGTCAAAAAGTCAAAAAATTGCAAAAATTCGACGTAAAAAAAAAAAAAAAAAAAAAACGGAACCGTAAATGTTTCGATTATATTTAAAAAAAATCATTAACTACTATAGATTTTGAGAAAAAAAAATTGACTCAATTTTCGAAACGGTGGATAGATGTGACGGTTAAATAAAAATGGCGATATATTTGTCATCGCGATCTATTATCTCCTTCGTAGTTTTTTCGTACCAATTACACATAAATTCCTCGTTCCAAAAGCCTCCCTCGTCAATTATTAATTCTCTTAATTTACTCAAATATAAACGATACGCCGATGTTTTTCCTGATTCAAGCGAATCCGGCATCGCATTTAGCAGCGTATAGCAAAGACACGATTTTACAGTTAGGGATTGAGAGACCGAATCGAGATAAAACTCCGCGATCATGTCGTCGTTCGCGCGGCCTGTATACCACCAGTTTACGCATGAATATTCATTCGTTTTACAAATGCTACGTCGCGATTTTTCGCAAAATATGCGACACGCACGCGCGCGCACTCTATTCGTATATTATCTTATGCTACTTTTGATATTTATGTCCGCGATGCATGAATTTATCATAAAGGCGCGTCAGGAATTTTATACGAAAATGTATAGCGACGAAACAGATTCGCTATTTTGTTTGCCAAAATAAAAATATTTAAATAAATAATAGGAACGGGTCGTTTCGTCGTACGCGTTTTTGCACCGATCGTTTTTTTTTTTTTTTTTTTTTTTTTTTTTTTTTTTTTTTTTTCGTTCGAATAGTGAATGTTTAGCTGGAGCTCCACCGTATCAAGTATACCCTGGATACGATTCAATTATTTTAATGACCGAGGCACGTGTTAGGAACCGACTGGCTTCTGGACAATTTCCAAAAGCTTGAAATCTCCTAGCATCGGTTAATTGGTTACATCGCGAGACCGCGAGGAATAAGACAAGGTAAAGAGAAAAAAAAAAAAAAAAAAAAAAAATTGAACCAAAATAATATATACGAAAAAAAAAAACAAAAAAATGGTAAAACTTCCATTTATCCTTTCGCACTTTTTTGACGAATTAAAATATGAAATAAATAGTATTTTATTTAACAAAATAATCATCCGGTCGAAATTAAGTAAAAATTGAAACATAGTTTTGCCTGAAAAATGTTTTTACTTCGGAGTTATAAAAAACAAAAAAGAAAAATTGGGAAAAAAAAATTTGAATTAACACGATGTATACGAAAAGAAAAAAAAAAAGAAAAACTGGTGAAAGTTTCATTTATCCTATCGCAGTTTCTTGAAGTATTAAAATATGAAATACCCAATGAATGGTTTTGATTAAAAATAAAAATAAATAATTTAATTGAATTTAATAAAAATTCTAACTAATTGTAGGATAGTTTTGTGTACAAAATGTGTTTTTTTTTTTTTTTCTCGTGAGTTAAAAAACAAAATGCTATGAGAAATTCTCTCGGTGTGTAAATATCACCTCGTGGAATATCCGAGTTTTTTTCAAAGTATTATTATTACGGTGCCAAGAAAAAAAACGAGAAGGCAAAATTGAGGAAAACAGAAAAAAAAAAAAAAAAAAAAAAAAGCGAAAGAAACAGTACTTCTATATTCGTCGCCGGGCGAAGTCGCGTTTCGTAAACACGCTAACCTCTCTCTCGCGTAGGAGAGCCTTCCGTCCCGCGGAGTTCGGGCGTAAGAAGCCGCGCGGTTGTTCGCGTTAGTCTGCAGCAACAAACCAGGAGTACTATAATAGTTTATCCGAGTCGTGCAGCGTGGGTTTGTCGTCGTCGTCGTCGGTGAGTCAAACCGACACGCAACTTCCTTCCTTCCATTCTCGTTTGACTTCCGGTTATACCGTAACTGTTCAAGGGATAGAAAGGGACGGAGAGAGGGACGTAGAAGAAAGAGAGAGGGATTTTCATTGCGCTCTGCGTGCGCAGAATTGGCGGATACGAATTATGCATCCATTACGTATAATCGAGATTCGCGCTAATTAAAATTACACGCTGTTTGCTTTTCGTGATAGTTGCCCGCGAGTACGTCGGATAAATTATAACGAAAATATCAATTCTGTATTAAAATTTACACTGTTAAAAAAAAATCACGCGAAATTTAATGCATCCGGAAATTTTCTAATATTTAAAATTAAACGAAAATGCAAATACTCTGTGATGTAAATTTAAAAAAAAAATTCGTAAAATTCGTAAAATAGATTTCGTTAAAATTCTATTTTTTAAAATTATATTTGTGTTATTAAAATCGCGATTTTCATTTCATTGAAATTTAATAAAGTCTATTAATTTCAAAGAATTTACTGCTGAATTTTTTTATATATTTTGGAAATATAACGAAAAAATGTTTAAACTTTTATTTAACGACATTTTTATCATCGAAAAATTAATTATTAAATATCATTGACGCAAAGGTATTATTAATAATAAAAATGTCGACCGCTGGTTAATTCCCGCGAGTTTATACGACGAGTTCGTCGTATTATTTAGTGGAGAGCTCGATGACTGTTTGAATGCATTTACGGGACCACATGCGAGGAGCCCGAAGCTCTCGCACGGGCCCCCAGTAGGGGGAGGGAAAGGGGAGGAGGGCGGGTTATCCTAACGCAAGTGTATTCTCTTTTATCGTCTCAGCTTTGAATAATAGAAGCATCTGGAAGGTACGTGAGGAATCAACAGAACTGCTACGTCGATTCGTCAGAAAAGTTTTCGTTCCGCGACTGTCGTACCGCGTTATTTTGTATCGCACAAACGAGAATATCTAAAAAATATTAAAAATTCGATATATTTCGAGATCGAGAAAAATTGATGTGAAAACGTTTAGAAATATTTCGAATCCTTTTAATAACAGTTTAATTTCAATTTCATTAATTTTCGTTAATAATCGATATATTTCGAGATCGAGAAAAATCGATGTGAAAACGTTTAGAAATATTTCGAATATTTTAATTACAGTTTAATATAAATTTCATTAATTTTCGTTAATAATCGATATATTTCGAGATCGAGAAAAATCGATGTGGAAACGTTTAGAAATATTTCGAATCCTTTTAATAACAGTTTAATTTAAATTTCATTAATTTTCGTTAATAATCGATATATATCGAAGATATCCGAGAGAAATCATCGTTTTCATTAGTTCGGGGAGCGGTCAGGTGCGACAGTGCCGTGTGGGGGAGTTGTGTAAGTATAGCACGCGCGCTTCGTGCTCAATTCCATTTTGCCACACGTTTCGGATTATTGCCGGCCTCGAGGATACGCGGGACGTTATCATGACGTTTTTACAATCGGTCTCTCCGTGACAGTACGACAAATAACGGTGGCGCGGTGATGTGTTGAGACCGATAGTCGAGATAGAGTGACGACGGGACAACGCGCACGCAATAACGAGTTAACTATCAGTTTCTTGTACAAGGATTCTCGGTAACAAACTCATTGAAATCGGCGACATTGCCGATGGTATATTTACAAATTTTAATCGATTTTTATTTCATTAAAGACCGTTCGCCTTTTGTTATTCGTAATTCGTAATGCATCGTTTTTAGATAATTTGATAATAAAATACATAACAACGGAGACGTATAAGAAAAAATACGTATTTTGTACTTAAGGTAAAAAATCAAAGATGGTTTTCCTTCAATATAGATTTCGATAGGAGTGAAAGTAGGTTAGGTATCTCGGAATTTATCAATATCAAGGTGGACAACGACAAGCAAACGTTTGTACGTTATAAACAACACGATTCATCGATGCGATATATCGAATAAATAAAAAATTCATTATAAAATGTACGATTCTAATGTTTCTTAATTACCCTCAACAATGTTCCGAAGTTTATGAGAACACTGTGCAAATTTTAAAAAAATTATGCAATTAGATGCGCGTATTTCTTTCTTATCTTTTTCATTCCAATCCGATATCTCAAAAATGATTAAATCTTAACCACCGAACGGTTTGCATTCAAAATTAAAACCGACAATGAAAATTAGCTCCTCTACTTGGCATGTTTCAGTTCGATAACCAAATACGACGATATACTTGCAAAACTTCGAAAATAAACGAACTATTGGATATTTGAGAAACGTCCTTACGATTTTTTGAAAACTACTTGTTTAACGAAAAAAACTAATAAATCGGAATTCATTTTAATTTACTATATTTTTTGGGGCGAATTGGGTTTATAATGGAGCAAAGCAGACCGTCTAAATGAGTAATCAATCAAAAGTTTTTTTTTTTCGACAAGACACGTGATACTCCGTTTGCAATGTGATGATAATGAATTTTGGAAGAGCGAATTGTATACAGTTCTATTTTAGAGCGCTAGGGACCTCGATAAATTTCGTCTCGACAGAACCTGCGAGATCTCGTTCGATCTGTAGAGGTCTCGTCGTTTTTTTTTTTTTTTTTTTTTTTTCTAAGAAAGTTCGAGGAGGCGCTATGCAGACTCGAACGTGTTAGGATCCCGAAAGACCGTGAGAGGGATCGGAACGCAACGCGAAGGAAAGCTTCATGGTAAGCATAATCATCAGGGATCCCTGGGAATGGAGAAACACGAAATTCTAAGCTGCTAGATGTGTTCCTGTGGGGGAGAAGACCGAGTGAGATCCTCCCTCGGTCTCTCACGCCGGCAGCTAACCGGCTCAGGTATATAGAGAAGAAGACCTTGCGAAGAAGGAACTCAACTCCTCGCAGGTGGAAACTACGGGACGGACGAATTCAAAGGAGGCGAGAGCGCCGAGTATACACACGGTAAGGATTCAAGACTCGTGAGAGGAACGGAAAAAACAAGGGAACCGAAGGATTCAACGCGACTCATGAGAATACGCGGCTTTTCCCATTATTTGCCAAGAGGGGTTAGTCTCCGACCTTGAATAGTGGGTGAAAAAAAAAGAAAAAAAAAAAAAAAAATCAACAATCAATTCCCAGGTAAGAGAACGTGAGAGAAGCCGAAAGCGTTTTGTAAAATAGTTCCCAGAATTATTACACGCGGCTGAATGAAACCGCATAGACCATCAACTTAAGAACTTCAGGATCGGGATGACACATACGCCTAAAGCGAAACGAGATGAGAATGTATAACTGAAAGACTTCGAGATTCCGAGAAGCTATGACTATTCCAATGAATCGTTACCGGCAATTCCATTTTAGTCGACCCATTTTTTTTTTTTCTTATCCTCGATGTATTTTTTCAATGGAACAAATTTCATTATCGATAATAACATTAATTATGATCGTCTCTAAAAAATTTTGTTCCTCAAGTATTTCTAGTTCTCGTCTAATCTAATATAACGTCTAATGTCTATTTAAGACATTTTACGATTGGATTCTGCGATCACACGAATCGTTAATTCACAAAATGTTCTCTGATAAGATATCTATTTACATCAAAAACATTCACTCGTAGTAAAACGGCTGCCAAAAACGTCTTTGAGAGATTTTGATCCAAAGTTTGATCCATAATATCACCGATAATGCAGATGTTCAGAAAAATGAAGGAACGCAATGACGTCGACGTAGGGATGAACGAAGAAAAGGGGCGGAGGCGTGAAAATAATCAGTGTCCGGGAAGGTGGAAGACTCCCGTGAGTCTCGAATAACTCGCTAATCTTCCCCGGGGTCACACAGAGGCGGCAGGTGGGTGGCGGTGGCCGTGCGCGGGGTGGTTGAACGTCGTACTCGGGCAGCTCGTCGGAGTTTCCCACGACAGGTGACACGTGGGAATACCGGCACGGCGCCGCAGGTGGATCGCCGCTGGGAGAGACGACTCGCCCGATGGTGGAAGGAGGGAAGAGGGGGTCGCTGACGAGCAGCAGGGGTCTCGAGAAAAGAGAGAAGAAGCACCGGGAACGAGGATAAAGGCGACGAAGGAGTAAGAGAGTAGAAGGAAAGAAGAGACCCCGGAGGAGAGGGCCCCAGCCAAGCGCACAGGTGGAAGGGGAGCCCCTCCGCAGGTCGACCACGACGAAGAAGTTCTACTGCTCGCTCCGAGCGTTCCGTGTTTTAAAATGGTGTCTTTGAACGCGATGCGCTATTTAACGCCAGCAACACACAGGGGGGGAACGGCTTGTTTTCAGTCGTGGCAAAGGGTATTATACCGAAATACATTCAACACTCACACCGAATTAATCGACATTAACGACATCGGCTTATGCCTACTTATCGACTTGCTTTGCAGCTATAAGTATCCCGAATGCGTATATCCTCTTTTCTAAAAAAAACCTCAATAAAATCCTATCTTGAAATGTAATACAAATAAAAAATGAAAAAGAAAAAAAAAGAAAACACTCAGAATTTACTTACTTTAGGAAGTAAATTTGTCCCTCAGTGGTTCTCGCCTGTTCCCATCCGTGCGGCAGCGGTCCCAAGTCATCAACGGTACTGATAACGTCGTAGCTCCGCTGTTTTTGATGATGATGATGACGAGCGTGCGGCTGAGGCGCGTGCTGACTCGCTTGTTGTGCCGATGCATAAGTCTGTTGTAGCGATGCCGGACTGCTGTGTGCCCGCGGATGCGCGACGGTAAGTCCCGACGCTGATTCGGCACCCGAAGTTGAACCAGTGCCGCCTCCGGCACCCGCACCACCTGCACCCCCGACCGCGGAACCGAGAACTCCGCTACCGGTGGCGCTCGCACCCCCGGGACTACCGCTAACCGCGACAGTTCCAAACGCCGAATCTGCCGAATTCTCTCTCGAGTGCGATATCGATGGACTCTTGCTACCGGTTGAGGGAGGATTGAAGAACGAATCCGGAAGATTACGCATGCGTAGCGGTACCTGAAGTGGCCTTTTCGAATCCGGCTTTAGCACACTGTCGAACAGAGCCTGAAGAACCGATTCGGAATTCTGATCCACGACGACGTTGCTCTTTGACAACTGGTCCACGTCCTGGTTGAGCGCCATTTTGGATAACGTGCCACGGATCCCGTGCCCGCCGCAGCCGCTACCGCCGCCGGTTCAATCCCGTCCTCTCCTGGCTGCCGCTGTTGCTCACCGTTCGTGCCGCCGCTGGTCCCCGCGATTCAACAACGCGGACTGCGTACTTGTGTATCTTTCCCAGTACTTTCGCTCTCTTTAAATTCTATAACAACGTATATATTTGCTTACCGGAAATTCTTATTAAGCTAAACTCTTCGATTTTATCAGCTTCGTCTTCGCACTTCCACTACACAAGATTCCCGATGTATTTCTTCCTTCCGTTCTTATTACCCGTGTCTCACTGGGTATACGAGATCGCGCGCGCGTATATAATTTCGTTGCGCGTGTGTGGCGCAGCGAAGGCACTCCCGGGCAGCGCGCGTGTACGTAAGTACGTACCTCACGGCACTCCAGTCTCTTCTCTCTCTCGGTGCGGCTCGACCCGACTAGCACCGCTGTAACCCCCTCGCGTTCCCTCCTGTCCCCCCTTAAACATCCACGACGATCTCGACTGCTCTCCCTCCAGCATGCGGTCCCGTCCCCCGTTGTCCTCACCAGTCTTCTTCTTCTTCTTCTTCTTCTTCTTCTTCTGCTTCTTCTTCTTCTTCTTCTTCTCTGTTTCGCCTCTTCTTCTTCTGATCACCGCCGCCCGCGAGACAACAAAACAAGCAGAACAATGCCGCCGTCTTGGTCGTCGGCGTCGCTGCTGCTGCTGCTGTGCAACCGGCGACAAAAATCCTCTTCCCTTCTGGCTTTCGAGACAACCCCACGGGTTCCTCTTTCCATATACCTCTTTACTTTTAAAACGGGCAACAACACCACTTATCCAACGTTCCTATCTCTCTTGGGCGTCTACGCTCTCCTGGCACACCGCCGACAACCTCATCGGGCGAAGTTTCCCCCTTTCCCCGTTTACCCCGTTTACGCCGTGATTTACCTGGGGGCCCCCCCCGTCCGTACGTTGCACGCAATGGCACCGCACTCCGTACAGTAAACGTGTATACTGTATTACCTTCTCTCGTGACTCTGGGCTCCCGAACACCACCGTGGTAAACTCTTCTTGTATAGGTGCTATTTGTATGTATGTAACTCTATATACTACCACTACGTTCGCACACAACACGTACGTCTCGGCGCATCCGCCAGAATCGCCGAGTATCTACCTGTTGGCATGAAAACTATGGAAGACCAGCAGCGAGGCACCGAACGTCGGAAAAAAATGACAAAAGTACCACAGATAAATTGATATTGCAATTTGCTGTATGGTTTATAATGTTCTCGATGTTTTTTGCTTTTTTTGTTTTTTTTTTTTTCAAGGCACTTTGTTTCGTATAACTAATCTTTGTTCTATCAATGTTTCGATCGATGTTTTTCTCTCTTTTTTTCTTTTTTTTTTTTACACAAAACACACAAACTCCCTTTCTCTCCCTACGCGTATATTACTAAGATACGTTTATCGAGTGAACGAGAGGCCCTCGTTGATTTTCTTGTCTCGAGTTCCCACTCCTGGTGGTCCGAACGAAAGGGGGGGGAGGGGGTCCGGTCTCTTGATTTCCGGGTCTTGCAGCACAGCCAAGCCTCCGGTGCCTACGGGAACCTCGTCACGGGTCCACGGATACTCGTGTGTCAAACGCGTGTCTCGTAAGGGATTGGGACACCTATCGTTTAGGTTAATATCGACGGCTGCTTTAAGTTATTCGTCATCTTCCACTATTCGACAACATCTTCTCACGTTTAATTCGATTCTTTGATCACTTTAACTCGTTTTGAACGGGTGGTGGTGGTGCGTCGTTGCTTTTATGTATCACGAACGTTCCCGGCACTGCCAGACGGGCGGATGCCAAAGGCCGGACATTAAACCACTTCGAAGAACTCGCGTTCGCGAGTGAGCGCGAACATGGGGCGGCACGGAGTTTAAGAGTCCCCGAGAGAGCGAGCGAGATCGAGCGCGAGGGGCGAGTCTTGTAATATTACTCGGTTCAGTTCGCTGCTCTCTTACTTGAGTGTTCGAATAAACTTAACTCTTCCTTTCGACGCGTTTATTTCGATATATTTCACCTTCGAGTTCGCCACGGGGTTTATTATAACGCGTTTATCGAGTACGATTGTTTAAGCCGCGGTAGCACGGACCCAATATTGGGACACCCACCTGACTGGGCCAGTCTGTGCGCCAACAGACTGCAGAAACTGCAACGACAGCACAACACACCGTCCGTCCACGATTGCGTCGGAACGAGGACGGTCACGGGGGGACGGACACTTACGAAGCACTGAGCTGAGCTCCTCGGTCTCGCTGGCGAGTTCGTTTTTTTTTTTTTTTTTTCTTTCTTTCTTTCTTTTTCTATCTCGGTTTCTCTCTATCCTTGTTCCGCGGGCCGGTTTGCTCGCGTCGCAGTCACGACGACACACCACCGAGAGCTGTGCTTCTGCCCCACCACCGCGCTAACAACTACGGTCGGTGGAGGCACCGGGGCACCAAGCGGCAGTCACAGCGCCAGAACCCGATGATGGTTATAGAGAGGGGGAACCCGGGTACACGTATACGATACTCTCCACACGCACGTCGCTCTCTCGAGAGAGTTCCCTTAGCACGTTGTGAGCCGAGGCGACGCGCGTGTGTTGGCCTGTTGCTCTTTCTTGACGAGCCACTAATCACGGCGCTCACCGACGAAGACGTTGGGATTAAGGAGGGGGTGGAATTCTCGAGTTTAGCGTTTAGCCTGGTGCGCAAACGGCGACTCTTTTTCACCTGATGCGAGTGCAGGCATTGTTCGATAATTTAATAAAACGAATTTTTTACGTATCGAGAAACACAGCAGACATACGCAGTTTTGTTATATTTTTTTTTATTATTCGAACGTTTCTTTTGTTTTTGACTGGGAGTATTAATTACGAGGTTTCTCAAGAAAGTCACGTGAATTTATATATATCGATATCGTTACGAACTTTTTTTTTTATTCGTAGACCTTTGTGCCAAATAAAAATATATTTAGTTAATGGATTGGAAGGAAATGGAAACTATTTAATTCTGTCATCAAAGTCAATACGACGAAGGAATTCGTAGATAAGAGATTATTTATTTCACATAATTTCTACATTAAAGAAATAGCATGTTTTGTTTATTTTAGACTCTGACAAACTTTCTCATGATTATTTTCGCGGATTACTGAACTTGGAGAATAGGATCTGTGATGAAAGAAAGATATCTGATTGTAATTATTTCAGACGAAAAAATCGCATTTATCAGGTTGTTTGTACATTTAACACGCATTGCCAAAGCTCCGAAAAATATAGTCAATGTTTATAATGTAAAACTATGCAAGATATATATTTAAAAAAAAACATCGTGTTTTTTGACGATAAATGACGAAAAATAAATTTGTATAAAGTAAAATGATGGAAGATGAATATTTTTCTTCAACATCGTGTTTTCTGACGATTACATTTCGTTGCCGAATCAGAGAGTCGTGTGTACGATAGATTATAGAATGGAACAGCTGTGACGCTGTAATGTTTGGCCACACGATTCCAAAAACGGAGTATTTAGAGTCAGCTGATAAGGATACCGTGAATGGTACCAGAGATCATATGGAAGATCGCTTCGGTAATACACAATTCCATTTCCATTCATGGCTCTCCTGCAATGAACACGCGCCATTACGTTTAAGTCGCGCGGGTCGCGCGCGCCGTTTCATCGATGTATTCGAGAACACGCGCGTTAAACACACGGAATGAATCAACTCCGCCATCTACAATGATCGATGGTCGGATGTTTTCAATATTTTAGTTGTGGTTACATTACAATTTATTAATGATATGTAAAATGTAATAATTCAATCGGTTCTATATATCGTCTTATTATTTTATATAAAAAAGTAATGACACATGTATGTTGCGCGAGTTGAGTTGATTGTTTACGGTTGCTGAATGTGTTTAAACTTGAGCGATAAACGACTGACACAGAAAACGAAGATGTCTTCTAAAAGGTACCTACTTCGATTGTTTTTACTTTGCTTATTCACGAACCTCGTCTGCGTTCTATCGAGTTTCTGTAAGAAACGTTTCGAAATTTCGAACGAAAAACCCTTCGTCGACAAAAGCGTCGATCGAGTCTCGGCGTTTTCGTCAAATTTTTCAATTATTCCGTAAATTTCATTGTTAACCTTCGCCAATCGGTCGATGCTCGCGGTTATTTATTCACTTTCCAGCTTTTTCAGTTTTATCCGGCGATTGACTCAAAAATAGACTAAAAATAGAATTTAACGTCTCATTCTCGTGTCGATGTACTATTTTTTTTTTTTTTTCGCGATAGTTTTACTTTACAAATAATTTCGATTGTTTCAAAATGCCATAACTTCTAAAAACTTTGCAAACTCCGTTTTCCGCGGAATCCCGGGGGTTTCGTTGTTTCGATGGATCGTGATGGTTTTTTTTTTACTCGTTGCAGCGAGTTGAAAAAATTGTCGGAGGAGAGCTTGACGCGACAGCCGGAGGAAGTTTTCGATATTATTTGCAAGTTAGGCGAAGGGTAAGTTTTTGCCATCCGCAGCACAGTATTTATACTAAAGGAATTTTATTTTTTTTATTTTCGTATTCATTCCATTTGTCGCGCAGTTCTTATGGATCCGTTTACAAAGCGCTGCACAAGGAGAGTGGTCAGGTACTTGCGATTAAACAAGTACCCGTCGACACCGATCTGCAAGAAATCATCAAAGAAATTTCCATCATGCAACAGTGCGACTCGCCTTACGTCGTCAAATATTACGGAAGTTATTTCAAGAACACCGATTTATGGGTAAAAAAAACGATATTTCACCGAAATTCACGTTTTGCACGCAATTCTCGAGTTTCTTGTTTATTGATCTGATTTTCAGAAAAAAAAAAAAAATGCATGCGAACAAAACATTTTTTTGCTTTAAGTAATCAATTAAAAAGTACGAAATGTTAATGCTTTGCATCGGGCAATTGGTGTGTTAATCTATAAATATCGTCACAATTTTAAGACCAATTTTTTCTTTTTCGAAAAATTGTGATGCTGAACCTTTAAGTAGCGGTCAATAGAAGCCATTATTTCATTGCAACGTTTTTTTTTTTTAAATCCGTAAAATCCCGTAATTTTTTTACTTGGAGTTTTTTTTTACATTTTTCAACTTGTAATACGCGGGATTAATCCGAAAACACACTTACGAGTGCACAACTCCGTATCGACAGAGTATTTATCGTGCGGACGGTGATAAGACTAATGGAAAAATTAGAAACATTGTTTTGAAGGGTAAAACACGACGATGACGTCCGGGAAGCGTGTAAAAACGATAATCCGTTTTAGCTTATCGGTAAAAAAAAAAAAAAAAACGTTCCAAGTATTAATTTACAATTCGAAGCAATATCGGGATACCACCGCGAGTAATTCTATACTTTTTAAAATTTACCGCGTTTTCTTCCGTAATATGCCGAATTAATCCGGAAATACGATTATATGCGTAATTTCGTATAGATATTGAGTAAATTTCACTAAAAAATGAGAAATATTAACTTGAAGACAAAGTCACGATGATGCCGTCTACGAAGTATTCTATTCTTCTATAGTTAATCTATTGAAGTTTATCAATACAAAAGCCGAAAAATCTTGTGTTAAATTAAAAAATTTTAAATGTTAAATTTCCAATTTGGTACGGTTGCGATTTTCCTGAGTCTAAAACCATTCGTCGTATCGCAAAAAACTTATTGGAATCTATTATACGAAAACAACGTTTGTTTTTACTCGTAATCACGAGAAACTCGAAATATTACGAGAGATTCGTCGAAACATCAAAAAGTTGCATTCTATTTCAGATTGTTATGGAGTACTGCGGCGCTGGATCGGTCAGCGATATCATGAGGTTACGGAAGAAGACATTGCAGGAGGATGAGATCGCAACGATACTGTGCGATACGTTGAAAGGCCTCGAATATTTGCATCTTAGAAGAAAGATTCACAGAGACATCAAAGCGGGAAATATCTTGTTGAATAATGAGGGACACGCGAAATTAGCCGATTTTGGTGTCGCTGGTCAACTGACGGTACGATCGTAAAAATATTTAAAAAAAAAAAATCAATCCTCGAAATTAAAAAAATAACCATTTTTTTTGCGCCGATTTTTTTTTAAATTTTACAAAATTAATTCTTTAATTAATTCTTTAAGACAATTTTTAAAAATGTACCGATCTTAAATAAAAAAGTAAAAACAAAATCTCGAAAAAAAAAAAAAAAAAAAAAATTGGATACTGAATAAAAATCTGAATTGCAGGATACAATGGCAAAGCGGAACACCGTTATCGGTACGCCGTTTTGGATGGCGCCAGAAGTTATCCAAGAGATCGGTTACGACTGCGTCGCCGATATATGGTCATTGGGTATCACAGCCCTGGAAATGGCGGAGGGTAAACCGCCGTACGGCGATATTCATCCGATGAGAGCGATTTTCATGATACCGACAAAGCCACCGCCAAGTTTCAGAGAACCCGATCAGTGGAGTCCGGAGTTCATCGATTTTGTGAGCGGTTGCCTCGTTAAAAATCCCGAGGAAAGAGCGACCGCCACGGAATTACTTAATCACGAATTCATAGGTAAAAAAAATTGTTCTATCGAAGGTAATCGCTTCGAAGAATCGTTTATTGATACTACTCGTGTTATATCTCGAAAGGTGCCGCAAAACAGCCAAATATACTCAGTCAAATGATTGCCGACGCTCACGAGATACGGGAAAAGCAAAGTTCGCATCGCGCCCACGTGATCAATAATGTGGCGATTAAGGGACAAACGAATGCCGACGATTCGGTGAGATAAATGATTTTTAGTTGAAATTAATATTGCTGATGAAAAAAAAGCCTTTGGAAAATTTATTTATTTATTATTTACGAATACACAGGACGAAGACGACTGCAGCGGAACTATGAAACCTTTGCCCGAAGATTCGGGAACATTGGTACCGAGTCACGATCTCCCGGACACAGGAACTCTCGTTTCCGCTATTCTGGATCTCGGAACGATGGTTATTAACAGCGATACCGATACCGAAGCGACAATGAAAAGTTAGTGAGATATCGATGATTAATAATAATTCTTAGAATGAAAATATTTTATTTTTGCGAAAATTGTTGCTTATAAAATTCTCATTGCAAAGGGCACAACACGGGTTCGGTGGAGTCTGGAAAAAAATATCGGCCTTTGTTTCTCGATCATTTCGACAAGAAAGAGGCACCGGAAATCGTCAAGGTGAGCATTTTTTTTTTTTTTTTTTTGTAAATTTAAAAATTTTCGATTGTTCGTTGTTTTCATGTGGTGAAACACACAGATTGGATTGCAGGGAAACGGTCAGGTAATGGCGGGTCACAACGCGGAACCTGAGAACAAATTGGATTTACAAAATCCCACGGAATCTCAGAGGTTTCAGAGTCATTTGCAACTCCAATTGAATCAAATATCTCATCCAATTCAGGAACCGCCGCGCAACAATGTAGCAAAGTTTCAGAATGCCTTTAGCGAACGCGACTTTGATTTTGTGAGTATTAATATTTTTTTTTTTTTTAAATAATATGAAAAATGCTGATAGTCGACACCGGAAGGACCGATATTTTCGTTTCTATCGTAAAAATTCGTTTATCGCGTAGAAAACTGATGTGATATCGAGAAAAATTAATTCTGAACAATGAGTTTCCGATTTAAAAAATAGATTCAGATTATGAGTAACAAAAAAAATATAAATATTTAATTATTTGATTTAAAATTTTTTTTTTTTTTTTAATTTGATTTTAGTTTTTTTTATTTAATTTTTTTTTTTTTTTTCGTTCGAAATGATATCTCCGCGAAATTGCCTATTCTATAGGCGTCATAAAAACAATTGAATACATAGATAAACAACCATATCCTGCAGCTGAAGTTTCTGTCGTACGAGGAGCTGCAGCAACGTATGGCGAGTCTCGACGCCGAAATGGAGAGAGAAATCGACGAATTGCGAAGAAGGTATCAAACGAAAAGGCAACCGATACTCGATGCCATGGATACAAAGAGGAAGCGTCAGCAGAACTTCTAACGGTTTACTTACTACGGTTTGTTTACTTTTATACGCGAGATACGAGTGTGTGATAGATGAAAGGTGTACAGTTGTATAAATTAATAGACTTTATTCATTAATAATAGTTTCGCGAAAAAAAAAAAACAAAAAAAAACAAAACTATACGGAGCGCTAGAAGTTTCGCGTAAAGCGATAGAATTTCTGTCGGAAGAATACAAATTGATTCCCATAATTTCTAAATAACTCTCGATGAGCGGTACGCGTATTTTTCAATTTTTCATTCGTTGTCCATCGGCAACGAAAAATTTCGCGTTATCGCAAATTGCGACAGAGATACGAAAGCTTAGCGAAAACTTAGCGAAAAATAGCCTCGCGTCGTAAATGTAAATATTTTCTTACATTATCCGCGACGAGGAACTCAAAAATTATACTCAATTTTTCTCTCATCTTTTTTTTTTTTTTTTTTTCTTCTTTTTTCTAACGTTATATGTAGTTATTGTTGAATACACTATTCTTATAGAAGATATTATACACTCGGAGAGAAAATTCCGGTTTAGATAATAATGGAACGAAATGGAAGTGCGATAGTACACTTGAGATAAGAGGGGAGATGAACGCCGGATTATTTGTCGATCGTTCGTTTCGATTTTCCATTCGATTAGCAATTTTCAAATTACAAAATCATCTGTCGCGTTGCAACTCTTAGCGACTGCTAGTCACCCGAAAAACAAAAAAAAAAAACAAAAAAAAAAAAATGAAAAGCCATCTATTTTTTACCACCGAATTAGCTTTACCGTGTGGAAGGGCTTCCCGTTAGCGTCTTCCCACCCGTATCCGATGCGTATTATCAATACTCAAGTTACACGAACAGACGACTTTTACTTTTGTCTAACGCTGTACCGCGGCGGGTTTTTGCGCGTAAACACCCTTTTTTTTTTTCCTTTTTCTTCCGGAGTCAAGTCAACGTGAGTCTCGAATGATTTTCGCTTCCCTTATTATTAATTACTATACTATATATTTTTACTGCCATATCTGTTTTACCTGCGGGTTACGTTTATCTTCAATTGTTCCCGAAATAATAACGCTCGTGATTATGAATTTATTTAGGTAGTCATGTAGAATTACTAACTTAGCGATTATAACATTGTAGGTAATTACGAAAAAAAAAAAAAAAAAAATGAAAAAAAAATTTAATGCGATTCCGTTATCGATCGATCATTGATATTTTGGCAACAGGATTGTACTTCGGGTATTGTCCGTTTAGCGTAAGTCGTTCTCGTTCATCGGTATTTCGAATGAACTTTGCATTATCATTAATCCATTTTTTTTTTTTTTTTTTTTTTTTTTTTTTTTTTTTACAAAGACGTTTGGCTTTTGTCTCAGAGACATCGCTTTCGGTTTTATTGCATTTTTTTTTCTATTATTCCCGCTTCCATAATGATTTCATAACCGATTGCGAACGGCGGAAGAAAAATTGTACGATTTTACGAACAAATTTGTTACTTAGGCGTCGCGATTAATCGTAATACAATATTCGAAGTTCTCAAAATATTTTCCATTCGTGGATATGCGAGCGAATTTCTTGTTGAGGTTTCGCGAAACGAGAATAGAAGAGATAGAGAGGGGGAAAGGGGAGGGGGACGATGATTAGAACGTAATACTTAAAAAAAATCTATAGCCAGAACTGAACTTCCGTTTAACGTTTATTTAGCGAATAGTTCTACCAGAATAAACAACCATATTTTTGATATAGAAATTATGCGCGAACGAATGGCCATCGAAAGATCTGACAAGAAAAAAAAAAAAAAAAAAAAAAAAAAAAAAATTATTTATTACCGATCCGATTTGCCCTGTCGACGAGAAGCCCGGAGTTTCACGTTCTCCGCGAAACAATTAGAATGAATATATACCAATGTGATTTTTAACATACAAACGACGCGAAACTTTGTTGAAGTTTCGCGCGACGCCGATAAATTAAAAAATAATTATTGAACGACGAAAGAAACGAAACATTGTTGAAAGTTTCTTTGGTTATCGTATTTTCTGCGATAGAAAACGCGTGCATCGTAGGATCGTTCTATGGGTTTTTTTTTTTTTTTTTTTTTTTTTTTTCAACGTAATCTTCGATTCATAGTTTCTTGTGGGGTTTTCCTTGCGCCACTGCGCAGTCCATCGGGAACTAACGTTTCGAAAATAATTTGCGGACGATTTGCAAAAGAAATTTCTGTGAAATACGATGAATTTGGATTTTATTAAGTGGAGTAATTAATTCACAATTTTTCAGTCATATTTTCGCGATGTTTTTGTGAAAATAATTTTCTAATTTTCGTTCCGTGTTGACAAAAAAAAAATTTATTTCGCTTCAAAATGAAACGTTACGAAAAATATCTGCGAAAAATATTTTCGCAAATTTATCATCGTAAATTGAGGGAATTTTTCGATAGATCGTCAGAAAAAAATGAATCACTCGATAAATCACTAAAATGTTTGTTAATTCGCCGTAAATTGGATTTAACTTTTTGTTGATTCATTGTATAATTTTTTTTTTTTTTTATAAATTCTCGTAATTCTTTAATTCAAATTCACCGCAATTCGCACAAATTTCTCGTATGAAAAGATAAAATTTTTTTTTTTTAAATCGATGTATTCGATTTTCTCGACTTTACCGCAAGGATTACCTTAACGAAGACCGATGGTGTGCATTATGTAAATATCGACATGTCATTTGTATGCCTCATTATGTTTTTTTTTTTTTTTTTTTTTTTTTTTCATTTTTTTTTTTTTCTCAATAATTTTACTCATAAGTATAAATTCGATTTTAATATCTAACAATAACAAAAAACGAATATTTATTTGTAGGAACGTATAAATTTATTGATTTCTCGTCATTACACGCACGATTCGACAAATAATATGTTACATATGTATATTACACGACTTAGTATATAGAACGATTAAATAACCTTCATAGTTTATATATATATATATATACAAACACATATATATATAAACAATTAATTAATTAATTAAAAAAAAAATTATAATCTGTAACAAACACGTTCACGCGAGGATTTTAGCTGCGTCCCGATTTTTTTTTTTTTTTTTTTTTTTTTTTTTTTTTTAAAGCACCGAGCGAAAGAATGTAAGAAATGCAGAGTTAATAAGACGTCGTCAGTAGTGTTAATAATTTAAAAAGAATAAAAAAAGAAACTGCAGAGTTGGCAATTTTCCACTGAACGAAGAGAGATCGATGGGGGAAATTACATTTTTTACGAAGTTTATCAGCCATAATAATAATAATAATAATATATGGCGTACTGTAAGCAATTCTCGACACGAGTTTGTCGATTCTCGTCGGACAATGTTGAATCCACAGATATTAAAGTATAATACGTGAAGAAAAAAAAAAAAAACAAAAACAAAAAAAAAGCACAATCTTCTACAAGAGGCCTTGTATAACAGAGATAAGTGGAATTTTACCAACGCTGGTAAAAAAAAAAAGAAGGAAAATGAATAATGCGATTACCATTTAATAATCAGTAATCACCTAATAAACTTTATTCGCTATGCGATGAGCAAAAATGCTTGTAGCGGGGATATGTATCTCGTTAGGTGAACTTAGTAAAGTTACGATTTTTATTTTTTCACTAATAAAACGTGGCTTTGAATGACACCGTTGATGGATTATTTTATTCTCCCGAACTTCGAAAATCCACGCCGTTTCGTTTCTGCGTATTTTTTTTTTTTTTTTTTTTAGTCATTAACTCCTCACGTACGGGAGACTTTTTGCCGGCCAAGTAGAACGATTATTTCTTTTGCTCGTAATAACAACACGCAAAAGCGTAAAATAAATCTCTTTGAACCATTGGAATACCAACAGTCGAAAGTTATTTTCCAATTTTTTTCAGAATTTTTTCGCAATTTTTTATAGTTAAATGGGGCAATTGAAGGTAACGACGGGTCGAGAAATTTGGATGTATATTTACGTTCTCCGTACGCGAGGGGTTAATAAGTTATGATAACAATTATTACGAATGGAACCGCAGAATTACTATAACTCGGGATCGGTGAGTCACAACGAAGAAATTAACTTTACTTAATGGCTGAGTAATTGACGAAAGAGTTAAAATCGGTGAGACGATATGCAAAAATCTTTGTTAAAATTTCTTAAATTTGGAATGCTGCGTAATTTTTTTTTTTTTTTTTTTCTTTTAACGATTTCGATATTGCGAATCAATTGTTATCAAAAGCAGTTCTCCTTTCTGCAGTCATCGATAAAAAAAATAATAATAATCGATTTTCTGAAAATATAATTATTACGCATCGAGTCTTTCGTCGTAAGATATTAGGAATGGAACAGTAATTCGTCGTTTTCGAAGCGCAAATAGTTCGAACGACGTTTCTAAATCGTTTTAATTAACTAATGAGTCCGTTGGATACTATAAATGCATTTTTAGGAATTCGCCTATTTGTGATTTAAGTAATTCATGCAATTGACGACGTTTCTTCGCATTTACGTGTTTCTGCTTTTTATTTTCTGTATTTTTTTATTTTTTTTTCAAGATAATTAAATTTTCGTATAATCTATTAATTCGTAAAAACTTCGCCACCCGTTTTTATCACCACATCTTTAGGCACTAAGAAACAGAGTTAATAGTTCGCGGATAACTCTCGTATCGATAGACATATTTTATTTATACGACAATAACGAACTCTCGCGACTGCCGATCGGAATGACACAAGTAGTTTCGCTCGAGAAAAGTTCGCCAAAGATTTTTTTTTTTTTTTTTTTTCGTTTTTTCTTTTTTTTTTTATACTGATTCTGGCGTTTGGACGGTTCGAATTATTCCTTCGCTAGTTAAGTAAAGTAGCACTTTTGGCACAGTAGATATATCACGATAATATCAACATCGCGGACGCGAAGATTGGAAATCATTTTTTTTTTTTTTTTCGCAACTTTACTTTTTTTTTTTTTTTTTTTTTTTTTGAGCGCAAACTCCGTCGGAACTGAATCGTTTAGTCAAATTCGTCTAAATACTCGTATCCATTGCCGGATAATTGGAATGGTTTGTGCTGTTCTCGATAAATATTTCTAATTCGATATATATATATATATCTCGGGATATCGGATTGTCGATCGAATGTACCACTCGACGCTTCGCGAATTGCGAATTATCTTACAAATCGTCGTCGCCTATCATATGAAATGCATTGTTTTCCGTAATATCACAGTCGTTTTTTCGTCGTCGATTCGGACCGACGACCGACACTCTACTTTCGCTCGAACTTCTCGATTTACCGACCGAAAACCTATCGGTTAACTTTTTTATTACCGGTTCCGTTTTTCGACTTCCGCGCTCGTCGTCCTTCGATATTTTACAGATATTCTCGTTCGACGCGGATCCAATCACGAGACGGCTGTGTCCATCGCGCATTATGTAAGTCCACGATTTTCCGGAGACCTCCTGCAACGAGATAATTTTTTTTTTTTTTTTTCGTGTATTTTTTTTTATTTTTTTTTTTTTATTAACGAATCTGCGATTTCTCACGGGGCGTTTCGGTTTCGAGTTACGCGTTATTTCCCGTATTTTTCGAGATTAGATATCGAAATATTTTTGTTTTTTCGCGGCATAGAGGACTCACCGCGGTTTTTCCACCGCCGACGTTCTTTAGCAACAACTCATCGATCATCGCTTGGAGACAAACGGACATTAGTATCGCCTGTTCGGAAGATACAGTTATCCATTGTAAATGATTTCTCGCCATGAGATACTCGAACGATAATTCGAGACTACATTCGCTCGTTTCTTCGCACTTCTCGGGTCCCTTGAAAAAAATGATTTTTATGCAATCAGAACATTAGAATTTAATTTATTCGATGATTAATGTCCATTCGAAATGCTTACATTGTGTAGCGTTGTTATTCGCCAACATCGCATTCTCGTGACTTTGAAAACCGCTTCGTGTTCCTCCTCTCCGTCCATTTTAATTCGTAAGTTCAACTCGTTTTGGCCGATTGCTACTTGAACTCGCGAACCGGTCTGCGGATAATCGCAGTAACATGGAACGAAGTTAACGTAACCGTAATACTTTAAGGTACGCGCCACTTCCAGGAACTGTAATAAAATAAGAAAATCGTTGAAAAAAAAAAAAAAGATTTTTTCTCGTTCTGTGATTTTGGAAACGATGCATCGATTTATCGGGAACATTGCGGCGATTTCGAAAGATAATTAATTTTATCGCCGTCGATAACATACCTCCCGTTTTCCCCCGCGATTTTGCGCCTCGTGAAGCCGATTTCGATATTCATCCTTCACCGGTATACATCCCCTTTCGATTTCCGATAGCGTTTGGATGTAAAGTAAATTCAAGGCTACGGGATCTCTAACGATCTCCAAATCGTATCCTATGTCCCAATATCCTTTTGCCAACATTACTTTAACGCCGATAGCACCGATGTTCGTTAGAGTCATTAGTGGCGATTCGAAATCTTGCAATCGGCGAAGAACTGAAAAAATCGAAAAAATCGGTAAGCATTTGAGAAATAGTGATCGGTAAGGTTCGCGGAGCTTTTTGAGATTAAAATCGTTTATTCTTACGGCAATTGTACTAACCGTTGATTTGCCCCTCTTCGCTTACGATCATCACGAATAGCGCAAAATAGGCATCGAATTGCTCTCGTAATTTTAGGTGTCGACAGACTTTCTATAATTACGAAAAAAAATCAATCGATTTTAGTAAAGTTTTTCTTTAAACGGAATTTTTTCAGGCGAATTTACGTGAATTAAAATTCTACTGCGAAATTTTTTTTTCTTTTTTTTTTTTTTCAGATGCTTTTTAATTCAAAGCCCGAATTTCTATAATCGAAAAAAAATTCAATTGGTTTCATTATAATTTTTTTTCAGGGATATTTAAATGATTACGTAAATCGAAATTTAATTGCGCGATTTTTTTTTTTTTCGAAATCCCGATATATATAATAAAAAATTATGAAGTTTATTCCAACTATTAGAGTAAATATCAGTTTTTTTTTGCAAAAAAACCGTTCGTACCTTCAAAACACTCGTCGAATTGTCCGCCGCAGAAACTTTAACAGTAATACTTTGGCCATTCATGAGAAACACATCGAAGCTCTCGTTTTCAGTACTTTTGTCGCCACTTTCTTGTTGAGCGTTCAGTAAAAATCCATTAAGCAATTCTGAATTGTTTATCGTTGTGTTTTGTCCGATAGTTTGAATGTATCTTTCCAAAGCTAAACGCCGATCTTCCTGCTGATTTACCGTAAGGGGAAAGAATTTCTTTGGAGGAAACGAAGGCAACGGAACGTCCAGATCTTTGGCTAACTGTTCGTGAAGGTTGAGCAGTTGTTTGTATCTAACCGTACAGTGGAATAACCCATTTATGTGTATATTGTACGCCTGTAAAAAAAATTATATAAAAATGTTAGCGTAAAAAAAAAGTTGCGTAATTTTTTTTTTTTTTTTTTTTTTTTTTTTTTTTTTCACTCACTAGATAGGGATTGCCTCCGGAATCGGCAAATTCCTGAGTATCGGGGATGGAAAAATGCATCTTTAAACGCTGCGCATCAGAATCGGTACATCAGATTTTTTTCTCGTGAATCGAATATCTGTAGTTAAATCAATAAGTGTTTAATAAAATAATAATAAAATTGATGATAATAAATTTAATAATTAATCAATAATAATATTTATTTCCAAACAATTAATGTTTCCGCAGTTAAAACAGCTGTGCAATTTATTTTGAAACAAATTTCGATTATTCACTGTGTCACGAAGTTACGAAAGTTTTATCGCGAATATTTCGTGCGCGTGGGTTTCACTTCATTGCAGTTGACAAACACTCGGAATTAAAAAAAAAACACGAATTCCAATGTAATATTATGATTCGCAGTTTGTCAAACGGAAACGCGACATTTTATTGAAAAACTCAAGGAACCGTGACGACGATGTAAAATTTTATTTCGGTATTGTTAATCAACGGTGACACTCGACAATATGTAAGCGAAATAGAGTGTACGAGTAAAAGTAAAATGAAATAACCTCTTTACGTTTGGCACTCGATTTCGGTACGGAGCGAAAGGACTCTCCATGTATCACACTTTTTTACGCGTTTATTAAATGTCGAACGATTATCAAGTGTCTCTTATGTGTATTTATTTTTTCAAAACGTTTTCGTAGTATCGGGAAGCGCAATGAGTACCGACGAAACGTCAAAGACGTCAAACTTTTGACAACTCTCGGCTGTCCTGCTGTTCTCGATGCGATTGCAGATGTGCGCAGACACCCACTGAAAGCTGTACGCTGTGACGCACTTCTTTTATTATGTTATTCGCGTAGAGCAAAAACAATGTATGCACAGCTCGCTAAACTTTTCTCTTTCGTGTTCGTTACGCAGAAGAATGCGTGAATTATCTACCGATCCAATGTTTTTTTTGTTACGTATTGCCTTATCGGTAAACCGAATACCGTGCGATGCGCGCAAAGGCCGTATCACGTTAGGGGCCTATGGTTGTCGGCTTTCAGGAGCTACAGAGGGAATAACCTGCTGCAGTATCCGACATAATCTGCACAATGGTTATGAATTGCCGGCTGCTGTACACCTACACTCGCAACATATAGCGTCGTTACAACACTGTAATAAATGAATGAAGCTTCTCGATTTCTAATTCGTAGGCGTGTCATCGCCATAAATGGTAGAATCACCGAATCGTCTTGCGGTAAAAAACTCGAGAGTCGTTGGACGAGTCTATACACATATATAGTATATTATTTTTATAACGGTGAGTTCATTATGATGCGGACTGATGGTCCTCACGATAAAACGCGATCTTATAATTCACTCGCGTCTAAGAATATTCTTTTTTGTCGATAAAATTGCTTTTAATTCATTAATCTTTAATAGAAGCGTTTTATTTCGAATTGCGATTTCTATTCGCGATAGTTTATCTATGTTTTTATTCGAACTCCTTTTTGCAGCTTTAAACAAAATGAAAATAACATATATTATTTACGATAACGCGAATAAAACGGAAAAATGTAAGAAAAATTGATATTTACTTTTGGAACGAACGTAAATGCTTTACACTGTTTTCGCAACGTACAATAATCATCGATCGAAAGTTTTTCGCGTCTTTCGCGCTTTACGACGATTTTTTAGGTAATAAAAAAATTCTTTACGTTTTCCTCCGAAATTTGCGAAATAACCGACAGATGCGAATCATCCTGCAATGTCCGCGCAGATAAGTGGCATATGTATAGAAATAGCCCTTCTGTCATTTATTGGAATGGTTCGATGCACGTTTTTTATTTCAGCGATTAACACGGTTAGGGATATCTTCGTACGAAGTCTTATCGGAAGTTTCATCGCGATAGGCAATAATAATCGCGGTTTTCCAATAGTCAATCGCGCGCGTTCTCTCGTCTGTGTCACATCGACGCATGCATTCGATAATAAAAAGTATCGGTAGAAATTAAATATAATGCGGTCATTAGCGAGTCTCGTTGCGCTCGCACTGTGCAATCAGATTTTTCTAGTGCACGTAGTCTTTGGAGAAAGTAAGTACGAGTTTTGAGCGATAATTACGATTTTTTTCGATCTTTTAGCGTTACTCATCGATCCTCGTGACTCTTACAGTTCTTTACCGTTAGTCGCAACGTTTTCTCGAGTTTTTATCGTACGCAACACACAATATGATGTTTTATTTATCGTATCATTATCACGATATAGTATGCCGGGTCGCGAAAGCTTTTAGTAGTGAGAGATTGTGGAGCCGTCCTATCGATCGGACATATCTTCGATTTCATAGAATAACAATCATAGATCGTTGATTAATAGACACTGTTTTTCGGCAGATTTTCTTTTATCGGACTATTTATGGCTTCGAAAAAACAAATTACAACGCAAAAATCGATAAATATGGAAGAAAAGCGGCAGCAAAAAGAAAAAAATAAAATGTCTAATTATCGAAAAAATTTAAAAAAAATTATATTCGAAAGATTTTTTTCGCTTTGTTTTGTTTGCTTTTTTGTTTGTTTGGGATCGGTAACGGATGTAAAAGTTATGAATATTTAATTTTTTTTTATATTTTTGATAATCCGAAATGTTTATTCGTGAATATTATCCGTATTAGAATGCAGATTCGTTTTGGAGAATGGAGCGGACATACCGGTTAACGGTGATGTGTACAATTTACCAACAATACAGGACATCGAAAAACCGGGAAAAGAGTTGCTGGCGGTGAAGGCAATAGACGTTGTAAAAATCGTAACACCTAATCCACCGCCCGAACGCGTCTATATAGATGCGGTTCTCAGTGGTGTTACCAACGACCAATATCTGGTTTTGACACTCACCGATTTATTTGTCGATTACGAAGAAAACGAAGTAAATTAATTGTTTATTAATCGACACGGAAAATAATGAAAAATAACATTAAATTAAGTAAATTATTAAAATTAAAGTATCGACTACCGTTTTTGATATATCGTACATTAATTTTTTTTTTTTTTTTTTTTTTTAACAAATAAATTTTTTTTTAAATTTATTTATTTATTTATAATTTTTTTTTTTTTAAATTTTTATTACATGTATATCTCTTCGTTTCAGAGCGACAGAAGCACAAGTATCTTCGTTGATTTTACGTGCACCGATGGAACACGAAGAATCGTATGTAAATCTCGTCAATTTTTTTTACGCGATATTAAACGACTAGTTATTTATTATTTTTAGGAATTTGTTCAACCGATCGAAGATACGAATAATCATCCGCCGGAATTTGAAAATGTTCCGTATATTTATAATCTACCGATGCCGATTCCGAAAAATCTTCCGTTGGACAAGTTTTCTCCTATATCCGCTCGCGACATCGATTTGACGAACACGAATATCTCGTTTAGTTTGGATTCCGATATCAGTGGTTTTTCGGTATCATGGTTATCGCAGGACTTGTCATATAGGAAGCGTCATTATGCTACTCTCGTTACAACGGCTGTTATCAGTCTTGTCGAGGATTTGACTTTTCAACTCCACGCAACGGTACGATTGTTAATCATAAATAAAAAAGATTTAAAAAAAAATGAAAAAAAAAAAATACTAAATTTGAAAAAAAAAAAAAAAACGAATTTTTTCCTTTTTTTTTTCAAATTTTTGTATCGTGTTTTTTTTTTATTTTTTATTTATAACGAAAAAATAATGTTTAATGTTTATCTTTGGATAAACATTATCGTAATTTTGAATTACTGTTTTTAGATACGAATTTTTGTTGTATTGTTACAATTTTTCGATCTTTTCTTAGGATACGGGAATTCCTGCAAAGACTGCGACAACCACTGTGACGATTCGAGTGGATCAAGAAAACTCGATTTTACGCTTCGCTCAGTCACTTTACATGGCGAATTTGACCAATTTAAGTCCCGGCGAAGAAGTTAGTAAAAAAAAACGAAAAGTTGTTGTTTTTTTTTTTTTTTTTTTTTTTTTTCGATTCTTTCGGTTCGTTTGTGGGATATTATTTTTCTGCTTCGTAAAACTTACTAAATGCGCTGTTTTTAGTCAATTATTGTTCCTTTCGGAAAAATCGGTTTGGCAAGCGGCGCGGATAAAACGGTTGAATATAGTATCCACGATGAACTGACTGGTAAATTTTTGTTTTTCTACACATATGGATAGAATACGAGCCTTTGATTCGGCATAAATTGTGTATTTTTCAGATTACGAGAAATATTTTCAACTGATACCCGCCACGGATCGTTCGACCGTAGAACTGCGGGTAGTCAAACCTCCGGAAGCAATGTTTCTCGAGAGTTTTATCTTATTAAGTTTAACGGTGAGTTATTCATCCTAAAAAAAAATCAAATCTTTTTTTGCAAAAAAAAAGCGAAAAAAAATCAAATTTTTTTTTTGTAAAAAAAAAGCGAAAAAAAAATCAAAATTTTTTTTTGCAAAAAAAAAGCGAAAAAAAATCAAAATTTTTTTTGCAAAAAAAACGAAAAAAAAAATCGATTTTCGAAGCGAAAAAATCGAAAAGCAGTCTGCAAACTTTTGTCGCAAAGATTCGAAAATGATTATGTGAAATGTAATTAATCGGTTGAAGCATTTTTATATTTGTAGGCAACTAAACCGGGAGCCACAGAAAAAACGGTACTTCATATATATTTACCCGGTAAGTCTATCGAAATTAGATAACAGAATGTTTTTTTATCTGCGTGAAGAAACGCGATGAAATCAATAAATAAATAAATTTATTATTATTGTTGTTATTAATATTATTGTTATCAGCATTATTAATTAAAAATAAAATAATAATAATTATGATTTAAATTAGATTTCTAATCGTCGAAATTTCAAATGCGATTAACAAGATTAATGCATTTACGGCGTTTCACGCTATTGTTTCAAATTTATAAAAAATTTTAAGAATTAAAAATAAAATTACAATAAACAAATGTATCATTAATTTATATCATTATTTAACTACAGAAACGAATAAACTCCAAAGTGTGTCCAATGAAGTGACGGATGCAGAACACGACTATCGTACTGCAGCTATAGCGCTCGGAGTTATTTTGGGGATTTTCGTAATCGGTTTCGGAGGCTTCATTTTCTTAAACTACAGGTATGTAAAATTTGGAAACAACAGTATAATTGTGCGACTAAATTATTCGTCACGAAATATTACTTAATGAAATTTGTTTATAATTTTTTTTTCGAAAGGCACCGGAGGAAGTAGAAAATCAATCTTGAAGCTGAATTTCCGTGCATCCCGTGAGAAATAAACCGAAGATCAGCGAATAAAATAAATCATTTTAATCAATTTTCATCAATATTTCCCCTTATTAAACTTTCTCCGATATGTAATTCGGAAAATAATAAAAAATAATAATTTTCTCGATACGTAAAGAAATACGCTGTTTTTTTTATATCCCATACATAGCCTCCTTCCGGCTAAATAATAATGACTTACAAAAAGAAATAGAAAAAAAAATCGATATTGAAAAAATAATTTCTTAACGATATAAACCGGAAACTCAGATGGTAATCACGGCTGTTGCGCCTAATCGGTACAAACATACGCCTCGATCTCTATGATCATTCGCGAGTATCGGTAAGTCGCTTTAGATCCGAAGGCCGAATCAATCGGTAGACGTAAAACCCCCACGAGCTTTTTATCGACAACAAATGATTACATATCGTCACGTTCGCAACAATCGTACACGTAATAATGAGATTCGCACTGAAAGGCACTCTGAGTCTTGTCACGTGCTTTGCCTATGTCGCAAACCCCGAGAGCCCGTGAATTTCTAATAGCTCGCGATAATTAATTACATAGATATCATCGAATACGATTATTAACAATGGGACTTCCGGAATTTTCGGTACGGATGAGGTTTGTTCGGACGCAATGCCCGTAAATGTCATTCGTAGACACGAAAAAAAAGTACAATGTAATGATCTTCCGTTTCCTCTTAATATCGTTATTTTTTTTTTTTTTTTTTTTTTTTTTTTTTTAGGTTACTTTATTCGACCGAATGATTTATTAAAGTTATACATTTGTCAAGATTTATATTATTACTAAACTATGTCTCTGAAAAAATTCGTTTAATTTGACCGCCGAAATATCGGGATACATATATACAGCATAACGTTTTTTGTTAATTTTTTATTATTAACCGATACTTCGTGAAAAACCCTTCAGAACAATTGATATACTCACTGCCATGTATTCTCGAGACTCCATAACACGGAAATAACAAAACGCAGTAGGGATTCAGCTCGTACATCGCGGTTCATCGTCACGTCTGCCGATTGCGAAATATCGTGCACGCCGGTTATTCAAATCGATCTGCATGGAACCGTGAAGACTTCGTTGTCGATGCAACACGAGCGTTGTACGGAACAACCGCATTCCACGGCGCTAATATGACACGAGTCAAGCCCTCGTTGCCTTGATCGACCTTAAAGTCTTCTGCGCGGAAATAATTTTTTCTGCTGTGGATAGGTACTCGATATTCGACACTGCACACTATTAGTTAACCGGGAGAAACCGAACCGAGCCGAAAAACTATTCCCGCGGAAACTTCGACGGAGATTGCCAAAAAAAATTGATTTTCTAAATTCGTTTCGTCGATTTCGATTTGTCATCATTTTTTCAGTGTACTTATTATTTTAATTTTCCAGCCCCTTCTTGTTGCCCGCGCATTAATTTCGCTTACACACGAAGTGTACATTTTTCATTGGTCTAATTAATTCGCCATCTTTTTTTTCCGCCTCGATGTTTTTCCCGCGAAAGATAAACGAATATTGACTCTGCACAAATCTTTATTCCACACGCAACACATAAGTATATACCGTAGGAACACATCGTCATATGAATATTGACGATAAATGGATCTCGGATACAAATGCGCCATAGATCGTTTACGGTTACGGCCCTGGGCTGTGGCTTGAGGCAATCTCTTCCTCTTGTGCCCCCAACACTGCTTCCTCGATACTCCAGTCATAAACGGTCGACCACGGTCGACCTTGCTGCACACATAATCGAATTCACGTACTACGCGCCTAATACACGTTGAACGCGAAGCACACGAACGTGTGTGAGGAGCGTGGTGCTGCCGGGCCAAAAGTTATCTCATCGTACATATCCTTCGCACGGCAATAATATCGTCTTAACATCATCGTGTGCTATGGGTGCCCAATAATACGTGTCTACTTTATCCGTTAAAAGTTTTCAGCGGCATAGTATCGCGCGGTAGAATATCTTCGAAACCGAAGTAAGGATAAACCGGTCGAAGTGGTATAGTAACGTCAGGCGGGCCGCGTACTTGTTGCACACATTCACGCCGCACGGAGAGAGCCCCTCTTCGCAACCGGCAACGGCCGTGTTGCATACTACATTCTCGTCTTATAAAGCAAACCCACGCGAAAGCTCGCATACCAGGCTAGACACTCGTTGTTGTCGGATTGTCGACCGGTCGGCTTCTCAGATTCGATAATCCCGGTACGCGCTTACGGAATTAATGAAATCTCGCGTAGTTTGACGATTAACCGTCTCGTTGTGAACATCGCGCTTGAATAATCTGATACGAATTATCGAGCGCGAAACAGAATTCTTATTTCATTACTCTCCCTTTCTTTTTGGTCGAAAAAAAAAACGAAGTCAGTGGCGAAAGCGTGAAAACTTATCAATAACCCTATACTTTTATTAATTTACACGTATATACGGTGTCGTGAAACTCGAGTGCGGTTATTTACGTGAAACACGAGGATTCGTGGCTCTCTCGTGTCTACAAGTATCGGCGAACGCTGATCGCGCAGTGTTTTGACGAGATAAATCGAAGACACGCACGTTGTTTTTCTCTCACAGTCGCTTCATGCAACGCGTGGAAACTGTTACTTGTGAGAGAGAAACGCCTGAACGAGTGTGTACTTGACAGGCGTTCGTGTAAAAGTGGAACGGTGTGTTAGACTCACAGCAGAATCGATGTATCGATCCGCGAAAAAGAAGGGAAACTCGACGATACTCGTGTTTTATGCTCAAAGTTTATTTTATTGATGTTCGCGAAGTCGGTGTTTATTTTTCAAGTTTTTCCGGTGACGTTTTACGAGCTTAGCGCAAACTCGTGATATTTTTTGTTTTGCGGTTAAAATCGAACGGGAGACATGAGGAAAACGTCGGTGACAAGTGTAACGCGATGACAACTGAAAGCTTTCGGACGGGAGTGGCAGTGTAATTTCGACGCTGATTCGCTTTATTGACGGTGAATGGACTTTCATCGGGTTATTAAGGCGTAACAGGTACTCGAGCGCTCTGGAAAATTTGGATTACCGGGACGCTACATCGTTTGTTTCTTTTTTTCGGGCGTAAGTATGTCGTTGTTTATAATTTAATTCTTCCGGTGCGCGACGACGCGTAATAATAGTCACTCGACCAACGGTTGTTAGATTTACCGCGTTATAACTATATATACCTTGAGACGATCACGGAGCACGACGATCTTTCGTTGGATCAACGTTAATACGCGAGGGCTTTGATGCAGACACGAATGAACCGCTGCCCACACACGATTACACGGGGATTGTGTAATATGATATCATAATACGTATCGCGATAGACGTCTGAATTCGATTCGTGACCCAATAACTCATATCTATAGCCGAAAATACCGATATTTCTTCTCCACGTTTTTTCATCGATGTTTACTCAATCTTTTAAATCGATATTACGAGATCGAGGAAATGTTTAAATTACGTAATTTTGAGATAAAATAATCAGTAAATTAAGATAATTTCTTGAACAATTATGCGAATATTAATCGATATTAAAAAAAAAAAAATCGCATGGGATTAGAGATACGATTCGTTTTCATGTACAAAAAATAAATAAAACGCGTTATTTGCTTGAAATCGACAATAATTTTTTATTTTTTTTTCATTATTTTATTGTCTTCTGTAGTTTGTGAGTAATAAAATTAAACATTCAACTCGGTTCCCAAATCGCCAGATAGACATAACCCTTAATTTGCTAATCTCCGCCAACTCTCGTCGTAACAAGATTTTTTTTTCCGTCGTTTCGATTGATCGGTAAAAAACTCAATTATAATCGCATACATTATTTTGTTTTTTCTACCGATAGGCAAGCGAATGACAGGCAGCTGGTATTGCGAGCACCAATCGATGTTATCAGTTAAACGTAATCTCAAACTGACGATAAGAGTTGTTGGTATGCGATAAAAAAAAAAGAAAAAAATTAAGTATACGTGTAACGGTCGTTCGTGTAATTTCGAAAAAAACAATGGCTATCGCGAAAATCAAAAGTTTTCTCGATAACGGTCTGAAGAGCGTTACCACGCCGCTCGATCGAACAGCCAATTTGGAACCGGAGGTCGGTGTCAGAATAGTTCACTCCACAAACGAGAAGGCACTCCGGGTTACCGTTCTTGGCGCCAGACATTTGCCGCAAAATTTCGGATTTACGAGGGTCAACAGTTACGTCGTTAAGGTAAAACGTTTTTTGCTTCGTATATTTGAAAAAAAAAAAAAAAAAAAAAAATTAATTAGAATAAAAAAAAATTCCGATTAATTTTTTTTTTATTTTCATTAAAAATTTTTTTTTTTTTTTAATTAATTAATGAATATAAACTATTATTAAATGTTATTATTATTTAATTATTTATTAATTCAATTAATAAGAAATTAATAATTTACAAAAGTTATTAACAAATTAGTTTTAAAAAATTGTTTAACAAATCGTCCGCCAATTTTTTTTTTTTTTTTTTTTTTTTTTTTTAAGAATATTTTATTCATCAATCTTTCCGAGTACATTAAAAATTTTTTCGAATTTTTTTTTACACCTTTCTATACCATTCGTAAGGTCCGAGTCTACTATTACCGTGGCGACGAGCCGAACCTTGAAAAGTTCAACTTAACTTTTTGTCCGACATCGGCGACTCGAGTGACGGAGTCGTGTGCTAAATTGATAATATCGAGGCGCAAGAAGTAACGTTACACCGACCCGGCAAACATAGAGGCGTAGTTCACGGCAGGCGCGCGATTGATCGTTGCCGTGCGTTGGTTATACTACACGTCTTCTTTGAGTTTTAGAACGATGTTTCTTAGATTAACACCATTATTTAGCTGATGCCGAACTTGAAACTCAGTCGACCGTATAATTTTCGTGATTTTTACGATTTTTTTTTTTTTTTTATAGATCGCAAAAGTGTTTTTTATAGATCGCTAAAGAACACAGAAACAGAATTCCAATAATACTGTTATCGATTGCTAAATAACAAAAATACTTAATCCATATATCCGCATATCTTATCATCGACACTATGCGTTTTTGTTTATCATTTTACGTTGACGATTGCAGCAGAAAAAAAATGTTCGGAACTTAGAATGAGCGAAAATAATCGTCGGGAGGATAAATAAATTATTTAATTATGAGAAAAATTTTTTTAATCAGATTAGTCATCGAAATACCGCACTTGCAGTTGTTTTCAAAATTTTTTAAAAAATCGAAGATAAAATTTCCGAAGAAAAAAAAATCGCGTGTTTGTTGTTGTAATTTTTTAAAATTCACCCGCGTGAGATCGCGGCGCCTGGGGACACGAGAACACGTTGTATGCGTGTCGCTGAATAGTGTTTCGTCTGCAGGCGATTACTTTTTTTTTTCTCGGTGTTTTTTTTTTTTTTTTTTTTCATCGACATTTTGAAAATAAAATATTTCTTCTGATATTTCCATTTTCATTTTACCGTTAAGTGGAAAAAATTATATTCCGATTTTATATTTCCTCATATTTCGCGTTATTGCAATGCAGTCGATTAGTCATAAAATATTCCACAGTTCCAACGATCTTCTCGCTTAATGCACCATTCGGTTGAAGATAAAACGCGTTATATCTTCGGAAACGTTATATTCGCTCGAGACTCGCGACGAACAGGTATATTCCTCCGCGTTGCAGCTGAGAAACACAGTAGTTTCCTTACGCTACGCCCCGTCGCTATTATTAATTCAGCCGATGTGTAGATACGATGTTATGAATATCCCGCACTTTGCCGGGTGCTGAAGTCGATAGTCGCAGACAATGCAAAAGAACTTTATTGTCGTTAAAATAAATTTTACCAATCGATATTACGTTTTATAACAATTGTCGCTGTAAAAATTTTTTTTTTTTTTTTTTTTTAACTGATCGCAGATTTAGTATCGAAAATAGAATTAAATTAAAAAAAAAAATAGAATAAAATAGAAAAAAAAAAAAAAAATTTGCAATTTTATTATAAAAAAAAAAAACAAAAAAATAAAAACTTAAAAAAGAAAAAAAAAATAAAAACTTTTTTTTTTTTTTTTTTTTTTTTTCGTCGTTTTATATCGACTACTATAGATTTTTAGATTAAATTTTTTCCTTAATCCGCATTACAACTCCGAATCAAAATAATTCCCGAAAATGATAAAAACTGATTTTTTTTTTTCCTCGACAGGTGAAACTTTTTCCGGGAAAAGATAAATTCGAGACGACATCGAAGAACGAGTCGTGGCCTCAGTGGAACGAGGAATTTACGTTTCAATTGCGGAAAGAGTCAAAAATTCGTTTCGGCAAATCAAAGGTCGTTGAGGAGGAAATCGACGCCTCGAGATTGATGATAGTAACGTTATACGCTATTCTCGAGGATAAGCCGCTTATAGCAACCGAGAAAAAAGAGTCCGAAAAAGAAAATGCGAAAAATCAGGGAACGAAAAAGGATAATAAGAAGGATTCGTCGAGTGGCGGTGGAGCCTCCGGTTCTCAAGAACCGAAAACGAATAAACTTCTCAGTCAATTCTTCGGAAAAGATAAGATTGCCGAACCATTGCCACCGGAGAAACGAAGCATCGACAAGAGACGAGTTATCGGTGCGACGACCATTCCTTTGGATCGAAAAAATTTCGTCACAAAGCCACCGAAAGCAAAACATCCCGACGATGTATCGACCGGCGATCTTTGGAAACCATTGAGAGCGATCGCTAGCGGAATTTCCGGTGCCGAGGACCGGGTAAACGCCTTGAAAAACTTTATCTATCGTTTACAGAATTTTCCTCAATTTTTCGCGGCGAAATTGCGTCTTTTAAAAAATCTGAAAAAATTCACATCTCGTCTCGAAGACCTTACGAAACACTATTATCCATTATATAAGTCTGATTTTCGTTTTTCTTCATTTTGCGAGTCGAAATTACAGTAAAATTGTCACGAAAACGTTAATCCGATAAAAAAAAATTCATAATTTTTCAATCGGTGTAAAAAAAAAAAAAAATTTACTTACCGACTGTTACAATCGAAGATACGTATTTCAAGAAAAAAAAATATTCTGGAAACGCGTATTTCAAAAATAAAAATTATTCGACTCCTTAAAAATCGACGATAAACCAGCGACTCAACTGTATTGCATCGTAATAACATTTATATTTTGTCTTTTTGCAGCGCGAGAGTAAAAAGGGACAAGTAGAAGTGATTCTAACGCAAGAAAAGAGCGACAAGAAGGACGTCAGCGAAGGAAAATTGGTTCTAAATCTCTCGCGTCTGAGATGTTCACTGCAAACGATGCATGAACAGGAAACGCTGAAGGGTCAGTTATACATAAAGATGTCGGTAGTCGAAGGTGGTAAAGTAACGCATTTCTGGAAAAGCGATCGTTTCCCACCGTCGGTTTCTCTAAAATTCGCTCAGGACACAGCGAGAGTAGTAGCCGACAATCCCTACGAAGGCGCATTGAACGACGTCAGTTTCGTCGTGAAATTTGTTTCGAAAAACAAAATGGGTAAATTCCGTTTTTATTTATTAAAAAAAAAAAAAAAAAAAAAAAAAAAATTAAATGAAATTTTTTTTTTTTTTTTTTTTTTTTAATTTATTTATTACAGTCTCCGCATCTTCCGCCGCAAAACTGCAGCATTTTCGATCCAAAAAGTAACAATAACAATGAAATATGTTTCAGGAAAGAAAACAACGATTGGTCACTTCGTAATCGGACCGGAAGTCGGAGGAACTTACGCCGAACAATGGAAACAAGCGATGGCGAAGCCGGGACAACCGATTACGAAGTGGCAGCCATTCGAATGAGAAGTTACAACGTGAAGCGTCGACTGTGGCCTCTCGGATTCCGCCCGCGTCGCGGTTGCCGTGTGATCACGCGACTCTACTCATCAGGAAATTACTTCGAAACTATAGAGATAAGAGTCTCAAGCTGCGGAGAGAACAATAGCAGCGGCAGAAAGGCGCGTATGCTTCGCGCTCGTTGAGGAGAGACGTTATTTTCTCAAATTAATCGCTCTTTGTATATAGTATTCAATTAACGCAACGTAACCGTCCTTCGAAATTCACGAATGGAATACAACACCGCGGGAGAGTGACATCGTTTCTCTATCGTGAATTACTGATAATCTAACCGTCCGACGAAAAAGTATAATCTATGCGAATGGATTTTTCATTTGTTTTATTCGAATATTGAAAAAGTTATCGCTGCCGCAAGGAAAATAGTATTGAGAGGCAAATATATTTGTTATTTGAGAGATTTGAATTCTTTTTTTTTCATTGCCGGCTGCGAGAGGAATGAAATTAAGTTGATTGAGTTGCGAAAAGGTTATTTGAGTTGTTAATATCGATTGTAAAGATCGGGTGATCGGATTTTCGGCTAATGGAGGGGTTGAGACTTCGTATAGTATTTCGTTGTCTCTTGTTGATTATTTATAATGAAATCTCTTAATAATTCTATGCATAGCGCGTACCGGCGGAGCTACTGGAGCATTTGTTTCGGAATTTGCAACTATTTGCTATTTTCGTACAGTTTATTGAAAGATTTCATTGGAATTTCTTGAGATTAGAAAAAAATTATTTAGATTAATTAAATCGATGATTTCCGTCGTTAAAACGAATTTTTCGTTAGTGCAGCTAAATGATTAATTTCTCAAAAAATCGTCAGCATCAGTTTGCAAAAAATATATTTGTGGAAATCAAAATTTGTGTCGTACCAATGAAAAAATCGCTTAAACGCACATTAATGCCGATTTAGTCGATCGAATTTTTTTTTTTTCAATGCTATCGATTTGATTAATTGAAACGCTGATTTCGACTCTTCAGAAAATCGATTTTTCTGCCGCAGCTAACAAAAATGTTCCCAACGGATTCACGTGTCACCAGTGATCGCGATAATTATTTTTTTACATCGTAATCCGTACATTTGTAATTATGTAAATTGTACGTTAATATCAGTCGGCGATCACTTGTATATCTATTCGCATTGATTGTATTTAATCTCAGAAAACGAAGAATTGTCTCGCGAAGTGAGACTCGTATTAAAAACTTCGCAAATTTGAAAGTATTTTTAGAAATCGTAAACAACAAATTTTGATAAACAGTTTTATTTAACGTCAGCGATGTGCGAATTAAAAGTTTCGACGCGCGAATAGTAATTTCTTTTTTAAAAATGTTGTTGTTTTTCTCCGCGGACTTTGGTCGCCAAATGTTCGTTAATTGTGTCATATTGTTTATTTTTCTTATTTATGAGAAATTTTTTAGATTATAAACAATTGCTGCGTTTAGGAGTTATGTAATTTACATCGAATTAGTAATATTACGGAAAACTCTACGATACGAAAGGCGTATCTGCTGTTTACAAGTTTTGAAGATTTTAGCTTTGCGATAAGAAAATTATAACTTTCCGAGGATAATTAAGGAAGTGTCGAGTATATTTATGTATTCGGAAAGTTTTAATACTTCGCGGGAAAAAAAAACGGCAACGACTTCGTTAGTAACGAATTAACGAACGACGGAGTGCGCGTTTTTTTTTTTTTTCGTTAATCGACAAGAGCTAAAAACATCAACAATACTCGGAATAAGTGTTTTTATTATATTTCACATATCGTTGTATTTGTTTATTTCTATTTTTATGTAATTCTACGTCTTTTTGTATCTTACGTTTTTATTCGCACTTTCATTAAATCGACTCGATAAGTTACGATTAACGATGAAAAAACGTTTTATTTGCTGCGCGGGACATTGTCTTATCCTTTCCTTATATTACGTAGATATCGAGATATCGATTTTAATTATTACGGTAATATCGCAATTGCACGACTTCGAGAAATATTTTACGTTGTGAAAGTTGACGATCTATTTAGTACTTAACAGTACTTTGGTTCGGAGAAAATTACTCCAATGCTATTGCTATATTGTTTATTCAGAAAGACGCGACTTGAGTCCCAGAAATATCGATTTTTACGATTAATCGCGCGAGTATGCGTTCGCGATTCGTTGAAGGAAATCTCATTTTTTCAGAAAAAAAAGAATATAAGTAACTAAAAAAAATTAATAAAAATCTTCCATTGATTAGATATTATTTTTTATTCTTTTTTGTTTTTATACAAATTTTCAATTATCCGAACGGTGTCCGGTACTCATTTAGTTCGGATAATCGTCGCTCGACTCTATTATTACGAATTCGTTATCGCCGAGTATTCGAAAAAGTCAAAACATTGAACCGTATCTTCGCGGTTCAAACACGTGTTCGAGTCATTATTGATATTACGCAATTCATAAGAGAGCGAAGGGGTTAATTTGTTTCTTCAATTTTTTTTTTCTTTCGTGTACTAATAGAATGACTAATATCGTAATGATAAGAAACGACGATGATCGTATATACGTTACACACGCCGGGTGCGGCTCGAACGTCGTGCACAGGGGAATCACGTGACTCGGACCTTGCCGAACTGTCACGAACAGAACGAGGAATGGCGAATTATATCGCTCACGCATAACACTACTAGGCGTGGATAGTTTAGGCGTTGTACCGAAAGTTTACGAAACGTGGAGGTTGTGTGCGATGTGTTGATTCATAAAATACTCGGCTTTTTTTATAACGGTTTTATCGAAACAACGTTTAATTTCGTTAATTCAGTGTTCTATAAATCCGCGGCAAAAAGTGATCGATTCTCGATAAAACCTTCCGAAAGAAAAACACGCAAAAAAACGAAGTGATTTGTGTATTAAATTTCCGAAAAGTGCACGAGAAATACTTGTGGGATGGCTGGAACGATCAAAGATGCGACGATACTCTTTACTTTCGCGCTACTATTGTTTTTCGTTCAACAAGGTAAATAACCTAACTTTTTGGACAATCGTTTGTTCGAATGAAAAAAGACGTAAACGAAGTGTTGAGGCGTTGACAAAGCTACGGGCGTGCGCGGTTAGACAACCACCTGCTGATGGAATTTCTGTCTATTTACAAATTGTTTACCAATGTTTTCTCGTATGGATTTATATCGTACAAATTATAAAAGCCGCGAATATTCAAAAAATTGAACGAAACAATAATAAAATAAATAAATCGATAAATACAACGGAAGTCAGTCAATTCCGATTGATTTTTTCTTTCATTTTTGATGCTAAAGTAACGAAAAACTACGATAACAATTCACCAATACTTGTGTTTTCAGGATTTTCGATAAAATGCTGGAAATGCAGATCTGATATTGACGAAAAATGCGCCGATCCGTTCGATAATACAACATACGATTTGCCGGATTGCAATAACGAGCCGCTGCTGGAACACATGCCGGACCTTGGAAAGCCTACGATGTGTCGAAAAATTCGTCAAAAAGGTGCATAATCTTGTTAAATTGTTATTTATATTGGAGTTAAAAAAAAAAAAAAAAAAAATCGTTCGCCGACGTCAACATTTTTTTTTCATCTTATCTGTTATTTCTTTCATTATTTTGCAGTAAACGGCGTCTGGACGTATTTCCGCAGTTGCGCCTATTTGGGTGAAATAGGTATAGAGGGCGACGAGAGATTTTGTCTCATGAGAACCGGATCTTACAATATTTTCATGGAATATTGTACATGTAACAGTAAAGACGGATGTAACGCAGGAACGAACCTTAAAAGCAGTTGGCTTCTCTCGATATCCGCAGGGATCATGACGCTACGATATTTATTCAATTCGGCTTAACAGTGCCAAAAAAAAAAAGTGTACCGAGAAGAAGTAATATCGTTGATTTTCCCGTCGATAACATAAATCTAAATCAGTGCCTTAAACGATAAACGATAGCGTAGTATAACAATATATATTCGAGTCGCGATAATGCTAACGTTATTAATTCGAATAGAAAATCACATAATTCCAAATATCGGATTATAGATCTTTTCGATTTACAACGATCCAAAACGGCTTTTCGTAAAAAAAAGTCGATACTTTTGTATTCTTGCACTTGGAATCGAATATCTTTAAAGAAATTTGTAGAAATGCAATGAAAACGTAACTCGAGCAATGGATTTGCTAAACGATACGAAGAGTTTCTCTGAAGCGTTCGTAAATTTCGACGAATCTCTCAACCGAAAAATCTTTTTCACGCCTCTCGTTTCTCGGGGCCTTTTGGGTTTATTAATATTATCGTAGAAATCCATCCAAACATAAACTTAATGACAAATATACTTACGTTCATCGAAGTGCTTTTTTTTCATCGATTGAACGATTACGAAAGATTTTTATATTAATAATAAGACTGCAAACCCGATACCGTCCGGATTAGTACAACAAATATGTTTACTTAGGGTATACGGTAGCGACCGATTTTATATTTTTGTACATTTATTCAGAGCCATCAAATCAATTAGCGAAAAGGGTGTATAATAAAATTCATGGTATCCCATAGCATTAAAAAAATTCGTAGAGTATCGTAAAATTTTTTACGTCGGCGAAAAGTTTTATACTTTTTTTTTGTCAGTAGTGAAATTTTTCGAATGATTCTCTGGTTTTTTTTTTTTTGTAAACGAAACTTCCAATAACACTACAAATTTCATCGACATGAGAATCCCTCATAATTAATAACGAAAGAAAATGTTCATCCGGAAGAATTTTGCAGAAATTTTGCGGCGATTGACGATGAAAGGAGTAAAAAAAAAAACGGCACAATTGCTATCGCGTTTTACGCGACAATAACCGAAGAAACGAACAAAGAAAATCGTATCAAAACGATTCTGATGAGTCGATTTCAAAACCGGAAGTGTTTCTTGACGATATTTTATAGAATTTATTCCGAAAAAAAAAAAAAAAAAAAAAAAAAATTCGATAGATAACGACGAAAGAGTTCCGAACTAAAAACTCAACATTTCGCGTGTTTCTGATTGCGAAATCCTTCGTTTTGTATCGATATCAGTCGCATTTTTTTTTTTCAATTGATTTTCGTTTTTAAAATCGAAACATTTGAATCGTTTGCCGTGAATCCGTTTGACATTCTTATTTGTAGGATATTTCATTATTATTACACTCTACTGTAGTCAGACTGACTAATTGTTTTTTTTTTTAGGATTGTAAACGACTGTCGAAAGAAGTATATAAAATTTTGTATAATGTACATTAAGTAGATTTTTCATAAAAAGTGTAAAAGAATATATAGCGCATAACTTTCTTATAATTGTATCAATAAAAAAAAAAAAAAAAAAAAATTCTGTTCTCTTTCTATCGCCGTAACGGATAAGAAGTTCGTTAAAATTTAGAAACACTCAGGAGAATTATGCATCACGAAGCCGTTATCTCTGCATTAATAGCGTAGGAAAACAATATTAATTCCGAAATTTAAGGTGATGTGAAAAACTCTGCCGCCTACCCGATCGGTAACAAAAACTGTAACGATTGCCATTTCGAAACCATAAATATTTAAGGAAAACGAAAAACGTCTTTCTTCGCGGCTATCTATTCCGGACGAATTCCATTTTCTTTTTTTTTTTCATTATTTATGGCGTTAAAATAGCATTCGCTACAATTTTCATTATCAACTGAGTTGTTTCACATCGACTTAAAATTCGGTTTTGTCGGCTGCCGTAAAGTTGGAGTCATTGGTTACGTGAAATTCACACATTTCGACCGGAGGTTCGGTAGATTTCTCTGCTACCGCAACCGTCCCGTGGAGCGATGGAACTTATCGTTATCTGGTAAAACAGATTTGTTTTTATACATTTTTTTTTCCGTTTTTTTTTTTTTTCGTTTCCCGAAAAATGCTTCAACAACATTATTACACTCCGAAAGCGGTAGTGGTATACGGTATTTGAAAAAAAATCTTAAAGACCTGTAAAATTCCGCGTTCGATAAGAAAAACTTAAATGCAATTTTTCCCAAAATGCTGTAACTTTAACCCTTAAAAGGAAATAAGATATCGCAGCGGAACTCATAGACGTTGTGGCATTCTGTTTCCGTTAAATACTTAAAAGTTACGAAAAAACCCTTAGAAAAAATAATTTTACAGTTTTTATTACCGACGGAGCGCTCGTAGGGCGGGAGAGCAGTTGTTTCACGTTACCTTAAATGAGACTCGAAGTATAACGGAACACCTTTGCCTTATACAGGGATTTCGGAACCGCGAAGGATCGGTCCATCGTACGGCTGTTGGTTTCGTTTGCGCGAACGATTGAATCGATGTAATTGTCCCGAATCGTGGGAACGCCCCTCGTTTCCCACGAGTGTTTCATCGGTTTTGTAATACATACGATGCATCATTCAGTATCATTGCGGATTTGCTTACGGGAATTTGCCGAAAAAAAAAAATCTGAGCGGATGGGTTTGACGATGTCGAACACCGTATAATAGTTACGCATGGATCGGAAGCGATGCAAATCATAGACTAAATTAGATGTATTTGGCGCGTTATTTTCGTAGCAGCATTCGAATGTACGGAATATATTCCACGCAGAATCTGTCGTTAAAATTCGCTAACAAAGGATGCCGTCGATTTGAAATGCAAATTTCGTATTGAGAATTACAATTTCCGGCGTTGCAATTTTCAAAATTACTTTTTATTATATTTAAAAAAATCACAATTATTTACGTGTTTTTTTGAATAAATAATTTTTTTTTTTTTTATTTCTTTATTTTTGTGGAGAATCTCCACAATTTACGAATAATTCGAGAAAATCCAGAAAATTTAACCCTTTTCCGTTGATTCCTCTTTCGATTTTTTTTATTTTCATAAAACTTCCTTTACGAAGAATAAGGCAAATAATATACAGAATATTCTTTCACACAGTAGGAGTTTTGTGGGTAAAATAAATGAATGGGGAAGTAACGTGGAAAACTTTAATTTACGGAGTTATGACAATGGACTTTCGTGGCAATCGTAAAAACGTGTGGACTATCATTACTTCTTTAAAAAAAAAAAAAAAAAATATTTCGAAAATACTGAATATACCGTTTCGAAATCGTGCAATTGAACTCTCGACGAATTGCGAATTGCATCGTTTGCATGGTACATGCAAACGATGAAATTTTACGTCGCGTGATAATATATCGCATGAATTGAAGTAAATCGTGAATCGTATAGGGAGCGAAATGATTCTTTCGGTAATTGGTGGGTTGGCGAAGAAAAACAATTTTATTCGTCTCTTACGATTCATTCTAAACGAGTTTCACCAACTTATTCGGCAGCGTAATAGGTACCTTCGGCATGCATCGATCAGGTACTACAAAGTAAATAATTGCTTTAACCTTGAAACTTCAACTCGTAATGGCAACGCATATGTGCGCGTGCGCGTGTGTGTTCGCGAGTTTGTGGGTCAGCAAAAGAATCAGAGGGGGAAGTTGTTATACCTGACGATCGATGAGGAATCACATATATTAATATCGACAATTTTTTTTTTTTTTTTTTTTTTTCGGGAACATCGAAATTGACGTGACGGTACTAAAAAGTATCATAAACATTTCCGGTTTATAAATGAGATGTTCTTTCAAAATGAAAAAAAAAAAAAAAAAAAACCCAAATAACTCTAAGATCGAAAGCTGAAATTCCGAATTATATTTATATATTAAATTTTTCAATTTCAGACACTAATTACGACAAATAAAATAATTTATCGATCGATTTATTTATTTATTATTGATTTAATTACTGATTGTCTAAAAATCACGTTTGCGCGATGTATTTAACCTCAATGGTCCACTTCGCCCCGGTCTCCCCTACTTGGCATAAATCAACGTCCTCTAAGATCGAAAGACAGAGCGAGAAGGAGAGAGTGAGTGCAGAACAGACAAAGAAAAAAGAAAAAAAAGCGAGAGGAGACAAAAAGAAGAGTTCAGCAGCGAAGTGGAAGAAGGGAACGGTGCAACACAAGGGAAGACGACCGAAGGTCCTCCGCACGGCAGCGCAGAACTCGACGACGCCGCGACCGAGACGCTCTCCTCCCCAACTACTTATGCTAATGTCCGCAAATCAATTTATTTATATTTATTTATAGCATTCAAATGTTTCCCTCCCGTGTGTAGTCAACTCTCGTCCCAGAAGTGGACCACCCGTGACACTTCTTCCCCCCGTTTCGTTACCCTTCGCATCCTGCGACCGAAGAAGAGACGTCATACGAACCTATTGAGTTTCTTAACCTCACAAACGCTACGAAACATCACGTATTAACTTCGAGACTTTCTCTGCTTACTTTGGTAAAAAAATCGCATAGGGATATTATCTACGGAATTCAACGGAAACAATGAAAACACAGTTGTAGCTTCCGGAATATGCTTCCCCATCGATAAAACTTAGCAAACAATTTTTTTTTTCCGAAATAAAAAAAAAATTCTCTGAGAAACTCAACTTTATTTGATTCGGAGATAAAATTTCAAACTTTATTATTATTATTGAAGAAAAGAATGTTAATGGAGTTTTTATGGACTACTGCAACAAAATGGTCGAAAAGTAACGTCGATATGGGGCAAAATGGATAACCCCAAAATTTTCGATTTTCAGAGTTTCTGTAACCGTTAATTTTGATGATCAATAATATTAAACGCCGTAACGAAAAAATATTCAAAGGGAAGAAACATCAGTCGTCTCATGCGATACTCATTCATTTTGAAAAAAAATAACGGTCGGCTGATAAATTTTGCAAAATTTTTTTTTTTTTTTAACACAACGATCATCCAAATAACTGTTTTAAACTCGAAGCCATTCATACGTCAGCGCACTTGGGAGCGCACACTCGGGGACGAAGAAGAGTCGAAGGAACGATGAGATCGAAAAAAGCATAGAAACGAGCGGAGAAACAGTGCCGCGCGCGGGTACAAAATCACCGGTTCCACGGAAGGCGGGTACGAGATCGAGTTTTTTTTTTTTTTTTTTTTTTCATTTTTTTTTTTTCGTTCTTCTTCATGATCTTCTCGGTTTTGTTCCTCTTCTTCTGTTTCTCCACTTCATTCTCGTGCCTTCGACTTTTTATTTCTGCTTTCGAGCCCCGAAAACCGGGTAATTTCGTGCAATCTCGTCAGCGAGTAGAACCGGGGCGTGTCTTCGAGAACGAGAGAGCCTCGCAGGGATATATGTAATCCCTTGTGTATAAGTATTCCTACTACAGACCGAAACACTCAAGAAACGAGTCCTCCTTGCGAGACGGGACTTCGGTACCGGTGTGGTCGCGTGTGTGCGTGCGCCGTTCTGTGTCATTATAAACGAGGAAAGATAGAGTCGAAACCTTTCGTGTACGGATTACCCGTGTCTTTCAAGTGCTACTTCACTCCTGTCGGAGACTACCGGTCGCATGCGCTAAACCTGAACAAATAAATCCGCGGCTGATCCTCTTCTTCGGACGATGATGGACGTTTAGATTTTTACTGGAATTCACGAGACGACCACGACCTATGCCTTCGAGAGAATTTACCGCGGAAAACAGTTATATTACCTCGAAGTAGATCCGGCAAAACCTATATTTATATGTTCAACGAAGATCGGGGTAAAATGGTCACGTGACCGAAAATTTTACCGAAATTTCACAAAAATTCACATACGACACGAGAATAATTTTTTAAAAAATGCAAAATAAATTTACACATTAAAAAACGAATTGGAATTTTTTCGAATTTTATGTCATTTTTTTTTAAATTATTTACATTATTTAGTTTCATCTTAGATTATTATTATCATTATTATTATTTTCCCATAGGCCCATTTTGCCCCAAGCGGCCGTTTTGCCCCGCTATCCCCTAATTATATCGTTGGTCCAATGCCAAAACGGCTCATCATCTATGCTTATACTCAGACGATACGCTCATTTAGTGTCTAGTCACCGTTTTTTTCCCTCTCACACGACATCGTCAATAAAAATAACAAAAACGCGAATAATTATTTGGACAAAAAAATATAATGTCAAACAATATTAGCTCTAAGACGAATTAGAAAATTGCTATTATGCCACAGCAGCGGTGTTTGCCTTCACTCGACACGGGCTTTCACCTCGAGTAGACCGTTCGCTCGTTTATTCTCGAGAGTGTTAATCCGCGAGCTTAATAAGTTATTCCTGTCCTACTGTCAACATTAATTGTTGCAAAAACTTGATAAACTCGCCAAAGGTCGGCTCTTTTTATCCAGACGCCCACATTTACGCGTAAAAAAAGAATTGAATAATAAACTTATTTCACTGTTTATTTTGACTGCTTAGAAGTCATTAATGGTACTAAACAAGAGGGGAGGAGGGGGGAGGGGGGTTAAAAAAATTCGGCAATTTCTTGAATATAACTTATTGCGTAAACTTACCAGAATCTCATTTATGCACAGGCGATGTTCATATTCACTCGTGTCACGTGACCCAATCCGCTGCATCGTAGCACTGTTTTTCACATGTAAATATTCCGAGAAGAATAATCTCGCGAGATATACAGTATACACTTACAGCGGTCTGTTTGCTCGAGCACCGAGATTACGTCTCATCCCGATATATATACTGCTATTCCCGAGTTTTCCCAACATTCTCACACCATTTACATCGACGCTAAAGTACACATTAGCACTACATTCGAAATAAACAACAAAAAAAACAATTGAAAAAAGTACCGTATAATTATTTCGGTGCATGTATACGCTGTACACGCATACAAGTTGTAACTATCGTATTTCCATTGGAGTCCTGAAGGCGATACGATCGTCTCAGACGGTATCTCCACTACTACCACTACTACCACTCACGACTTCCGCCTCGTCTCCCGGCTCCGCGCTATACACTAACCCACCGTTGATACTTCCTCTCAGTGTGGTATCTTTCAGTCGCACCGGGGCCACGTGCGAGTTCGGTTACGCCGGAACGGTGTTCCCGCCGGTTGTCCTAACGTCGCGAGTGTGTTTAAACAGGAATAGAAAGAAAGTTTCATCACGATATAAAAGCACGAAAACTCAACGGCGTAACGTATCTCTCCGCGATACCCGCGAATAAAAATAACCCACACACCGGTTCTCGTCGATTGCACACGCGAAAGAAATATCGAAACTCGAAAACGTCTCCGAAAAAACAAAAATTTATTCGTTTATTTTATGCTCGATGACGTTTTGCCGTGTATCATTAATTTCATTATCGTCGAGTACGCGAGGATAAATTTAGAGTTGATGCGATCAATTGACTGAACCACCGGCGGGATAATGGCTCGTAGACGTTGACGGCGATAGAGCTGTTCGTCACGAATGCTCGTTGCACGACGTCTATCATCTTCGCGGAATATATCGGCGGCGTAACAGGCACCTGTCGAATAACCGTCGATGCCTTGACGTCACGTCACACTCGACACGAACAAAGAAAGCATCGAGTGTTTCTACAGTTATTTCAGTTACGAGAAATACGAGTAAAAAAAAAAGAACGACGAGTGAGTGCAGCGTTGTAAACAAAAATAAAAATTTATGAAAAAAACAAATATTAAGATCGTTTTTTGATTGCCTTCCGGTGTGTACACGGCATACGGGAAAAAGTCTCGAGAGCAGCGAGGCATCTCGGGGGCAACCCCCGAGTCGTGATCCCGCAGTGAGGACAGTTTCGTTCTCGACATTTTATCTCGACGTACAACCCGTGTACACATACAAACGTGTACATTGTGCCCCGCGTGTCTATATAGATATACATATAAAGGTTCTGTAAACTTCTCGGACATCTTCGCGTTCGCCTCCCACCCCGCGATAAATTCGCGGGGTATACACAACACACTCGCGCGACTGTCGCGAGACACGGCCGCGCGAATATCATCTCTCTGCCGGGGACCGCGCGGCGTGTGGGTTTTTCGTCGGGGACTGCGCGCGGGTACACGATTTTCATGTCGCGGACGCCCGTGAACGGATGTCGATGACGTTACCGTCGTCATCGCTCGATCGATTTGCGAAGTATTGTCGTCGCTTTCATAATTCACAAACGTAGACACTCTCGAGTATAGCCCGTAGGCTGCTGCTGAATATCGCAATGCTTCGTAACATTAGTTATGCATTTCCTGCTCGATGTAGCGTGGAGTTCATAGTTCATTATTGATACATCGATGAACGGGACGAGATACATTGGGATTTCGAACTTTAACCGTGTATCCCCGAGCGATCGGAGATAATATCTGGCCAGCCATGCAAAACGTTGTTTGAGGTGAGTCTACTGCGTTTCGTTTTTTTTTTTTTTTTTTTTTTTTTTCGTTGATTAAGTATACATATATTCCGCGCGCTCGCTCTTCGAATGTCTGTACTGTAAATGGTTGCTACGTCAAGTGGGACATCCCATTTGCGCAGAGTATACAAAGTCTAAATATATTTTTTAAATTGAAGTTTTGAGTGTCTCGAATATCAACGCATTATTTGGGACTCAATAAACACGTATCTGACACGGTTACGCGCGTGAATCGAAAAAAACTGTTTACCTTCCAAACGAATGTGAGGACAATGTTTTCAAATTTTCGAATGATTACTGTCGTAAAAATTGTTTTGACCGAAGTCTGAAGGTTAATTAATCCAATTTACTTTTTATTTCGCACATTTGTTTTTCGCTATAGATTTAGACGTTTATCGATGTTTTTTTTTTTTTCATAACTTACGCAAAAACCATTCGCTGATTGCAACACGTTAGTGAAATCAAATGTATACCGAAGTACATAGTATTTCGATGAAAATTCACATGACATGTGTTACAAGGGATTTTACCATTTTTCCCGACTGAATTTAATTTATTGCACAATTGTTTCGGTATTAGTGACACGGGCCGTTGTAGAAATACACACGCGGAAACTGTTGCAAAACGCGAAACCAGTTTACATCAACCTACTTATTGTTCTTTCTCATCTCGCGGATAGGAGAGCTTAACGCAGTCGCTCCGCACGTGTGGTGTCACTCCTTCAGTTAGTTAACGCTACTAAATCATAAGTGTATCTATATGTCATGCATTATTGAACGTTACACATAATAGCGATTCGACAGATCGTTAATTATTTTACCGCCATTTTTTCACAAAGCATCCATGTTAATATTCATGAAAAAAATAATAATAAAATGACGAACGTCACATTAACCTCAAAACAATAATACGTTTTTTTCGTAATATTTTTCATTTTATTCGATTTTTATATCATAAAATTCATATAGCTCTACACATCGAGGGTTTTCTGCGGAAAATCTACATATAGCGATGCAATTCCCGAGAAGCATCTCACGATGTTTTTTTTTTTTTTTTTTTTTTTTTACAGTCTCTACCATTCAACCGCCGCAACTGCGGGTACAAGAATATCGAGTCTCGATGGGGATGATGCAGTCAGAGTTAACTGACGCCACGAATTCTAGTGGATCGCGTTCGCGTTCTCGCGTATATTTGTTGTCACATTGAAACACTCGAAGGGTTCTTGTCGGGGTGCATAATATATAATAGCGTCGGCGTTTCGCGGTCTAAAGACAGTTTCTCGTCGGCAAAACTCGACGCGTGATCGCCCTCTCGTTCCGCGGGCACATATGCTATCTGTTTTACTGGTGGCACCGCCGTGAACGTTGCCGTGGAGAGCTTTTTACTCGCCGTTCTTGAAATTCTTCGCGGACTCGTGTCCGTATTTATAGACACGCGGTTGCCGTGGCTCCCGACGGTGGTGAGGACCGTAAAAGCCGGGCGTCGAAGGGTGTGCGCGAGTTGGTTAAACGGGGGGAAGCCGCGAGTTTCGAGGGCGAAAGGAAGCGCGCAACCCGCGCGAGAGAGTTCGAGATCAACGCGCGCGCCGTCTCGTGAGACCGCGCGACGCGCTCGTTTAAACGCCGTACGCCCGCGAGCGCGTTCCACGGATCATGACGCTATGCGTCTACGACAGGAGCGTTATGTCCTCTTCCCGTCATCACCGAGGCGGTCGCGTACGCCGGTATCTATCGCACAAATCGATCGCGCAACTGCGAACGGAATCGTTCGCAACAGGACTACGGTTCGTTCGGTGCCTCCGTCAGAGAGATATCTCGAGATAATCTCAGCTGTTCATGACGTTCGGAAAACACGCGGAATAACAGAGATGCAAAGTCTCCGTTCGGTGGATAAAAAAAAAAATCAGTGTCGAAGAAACTTTGCGGTTTTGAAGTCATCGAGGAGAATGTCCTTTCGCGAGGGATTGATGACGAGTCTCTTTCGGCTGTGGATTCTTCATATATTATCGACGAGTCTGGTTATGACTTACGAACCGAATTCGGTGAGTACTGCAATCGCGTAATGATTATTGAGATATCGATTATTTATTCGAGATTTATGAAGTCATTTTTATAATAATCATTTTTATTATTATGATTATAATAATAATGTTTTATTATAATTTTTCTTTTTTTTTTTTTTCGTGTTTTTTTTTACTATTTTCCGGTGCGGGTTTTTTGATTATTTTGGCACATAGTGATTTTATCGATCTTAATATTTTTATTATTTTTGAGAAAAATATATCGGAGAACATTTTTCTTTTCGAAAAAATGTATAAAACGTTCGACGTCGATACTTGTAAAATTGTCGGCTTTATTATCTGTTTTTATTGCTGAATAATAAATTGATCTTTTTTTTTTATTAATTTTTGATAACTAAATAAGAGCTTTGCGCTGATTAATTATTTCGAATTTCATTTGAAATTACGGTGCGTGAAATTGCGATTTTGCGCTGATTAAGCGATATTGCATCGTGGATACTTCACGGTACGTCGCGTGGCCGTTTGCGATCGCAGTTTAAATTTTTTTTCTCAAGTTCGTTACACGGTATCATAAAACAGGAAGGTATATCAATTTTCGCTCGTTAGTGACACGTGCGGCAAATGACGAAGTGTCAATTTACCATCGTACGATGTTATGAATTCTTTCAAAATCAACAAAATAAAATTTACGAAAAAAAAAAAAAAAAAAAAAATCGATGAATTGCCAAAGTTAGGCGCACGTTACTTGCGAACAAATAATTCACTTTTTTCCAATCGCGTTTTCGAAACATCGCGAAAAAAAAAAAAAAAAATTCTATTTATCATTTGGATTCGTTGAAATTGTATTATTATTATTTTTAACTCATACAATTCACGAAATACTGCACCAGTTAGAAGTCACGAGCCTTTAAACTTCTTTGCTTCGTTTCTAACGATCGGACCGAACCACTGAAACGCGTGCGGGCGTTTTAAACGGCACAAGTCGTACTATTATGTTCATTATTCCCATTTCCATAGACCTCATTCACTAGGCGTACCCTTGATCTCCGTAGCTATGAACTACTCTCGTTTCAGCTGCTAAGTGGATAAGCGGGAGTTCGCTTTATTTTTTTTTTTTCGTCTCGGAACCACAGTTCTCCTCGCGAACTTGATACCTACTTACGAGTAACATTCTCGCGTCTGACCCCGTGGGTTCGACAATGTCTTCCATTCACATTCGGATGGAACGTGTCTTCCAAAATCCGTTTTTTTTTTTTTTTAGTTTTTTTTAATTGTTAATTATTTAAAAATAATAATTAAACTCATAATATTAGTGATTATTGATTTAATTTAATTATTATTAAATAAATAAAAAATAATTATTATTAATTATTATCAATCGCAGAACCGCTTCGAAAAAAAAAAAAAAATGTTCGAACGAACGAAATCGAAGTTTTCGCCCAATGAAACGATTTTTTTTTATTACTATAATTAAATAATTCGTTTTCTACATGATTATTAGCATCAATTAACAAAAATATATTTACGGCAATCAAAATTTATGTTTTTCTAACGAAAACTTCGTTTAAACGTAAGTAAACGCCGATTTAGTCGATTCAAACTTTTTTTTTCTTAGTGTGTCGCGTTGCGGTTATACGTTCTTCCGGCGAACTTTCGTTTCGTTGTTCTATTAGGAATACTTTAAATTATCGCATCGTACTGCCCAATGAAAATGGGGTCCATTCGTATCCTCAAGGATAACGCACACGTCGAACATGCCGTCTCCTCTCGTTCGAGGCGCATAGTGGCGAAGTTCCTGTGCGATAAAATAATGAATTCCCAAAATTTTTTCGTGTTTTCAAATAATTATATTTTTTGCGACGCGAAAAACGTTTTTTTTTAAATATATATATTATATTAATAACTATTCGTAAAAAAAAAAAAAAAAAAAAAAAAAAAAAATCGAACAATTTTATTGGAAAGTTTCGTATTTTTTAAGAACAGAAATGTTAATTTCCGGTACATCGTTAATGGCGCGAATATTCGTTTTGCACCGTTAAAATTTTATTCCCCTGCAGACTTCGGGGCTATGAATGTTCCTTTGGAGACCAAACCAACTGATAAGAAGTTGTGTCTCCGGTATATTTTAGTTTGCTACTTCCCGGTGGTTCTTATCTCGACGTGACCAGCGTGAACCTTCGCGTTTTCCTTCGGTAGCACGTAGTTGTAGCAGTAGTAGTAGTGAATACTAAATACGCGTCTGCCGTATACTGACAAAGAAACACCGGTGAGCGAGCGGTATCGTTCGAGAGAATTTGTTATCGTAAAAAGACGCGAAAGGCAATTTGCGATAATTTATTACCAGGAGAATCGATAGGCAACGCAATCTGCCTTCGCGAAAGGGGTTGATGCTCTACGCGCGCAAATAATAAACGTTTCGAAATGCAACACGTGGGAAGACGAAATGAAGGAAATAGTCGATATAGAAATCGACGAATAAAATGAATTACGAACTCATGCGGGTAGCTAAATCGCATTTAGAGAACTTGTTTATCCGCAAATTATATAGAATCGGGAAAATTTACGAATTTTTCGCGTCTTTCTGGATAAAATATGATAGAAAAATAATTAATATTTTTTTTCTTTTTTATTCAATATTTACTTATATTGAATAAAAAAAAAAAAAAAATTATAATAGAATATTAAAAATATTAAAATTAATATCAATAATATTGTATAATAATAATAATATTATTATTTTAGAATATTTAAATATTGATAAAAATGAATAAATAAAAAAAAATAATACGGAAGATTTTTTTTTTTTATAAATAAATAATAATAAAAATTTTCGTAATTTTGAGGTTACGAAGGATTTTCAAGTCTCCGAGGACTTTTTCATGTACAGTTAACGGACTCAGATATGTATCTCATTTCTCGCCGAGTCTTTCCCTTCCGCTTTAGGACACGTTAGCAGCAGGACATTGGACTGTGGCTATCGTACACATTGCCGGCTCCCTGCGGTCCTTTCCCACAAGAAAAACTCACGTCGCTAACAATGCCCCTACGAGTCCAGCCTTTTGGAGACGATAGCGTCGCTTTCTTTCTTTCTTTCGTTTGGTCCCATTTAAGGACGAAATCCCTTGTGGAATCACTTCCAAAAAAATTTTTAACACGCAGCACTTCAATTTGCGATGTTCGGAATTAATATCCGTCATTTTTTCTTATCGTTAAAAAAAAATCAGACAAAAAATCGCCGACGTAAATATAACTTAAAAAACTAAAAAAAAAAAAATTATTAATATTTGTACCGATAATTTTTTTACATAATAAAAAAGATCGATAATAATAATAATAATAATAATGCGTTATACGCGTTACGGGCTTTTCGCAATAATAATAATGGTAATTAATTATTAATAGTAATAATGCCAATAATAATCATTATTAAAAATGTATTATTATTGAATTGTTATAAATTTACACATTTTTTTTTTTTTTTTACTATTACTCATCGTAAATGTTTGAGAAATTGCTAATTCCTGATTAATCGCTTTCGAACCCCAAACGCGAAAATCCCAAAAACGCGATCTTTCTAAACTTCAACGAGGATTTGTCGTTCGCTCGAGATAACAGCGTAGTATTAGATCCGTGAGGTTCAACACGATCATTGGCCTCTGTTTCTATTCTTCTCGGTATCATCATCTTTGTCATCATCATTATCATCTTCTTTTTCTTATTAACCGGTGATGGAACCGCTACCGCTTCTTCGGGTTATGCGACGAACGAACCTTCGCGCGGAATTTCAGCTCGTTGTCCATAGGCAGGAAGTATGTATACATACCCCGCGCGTATACGAGTTGAACTAAAAAGTAGTCACAGCAAAGAAGAGAATGTCTCGCGTACGGTTATGCTTCGCTCGGGACAGCGTCGATCTTCTTCCCCTTCTGTCTGTTTCGCTTCCTCGCTGTTGTTGCATCCCGCGGGGCTTCGCGTCACCTTCGAGTCGTTGACGGAAAAATTTTCATTTTTTTTTTTTTTAATTAAATTTTTTTTTTTTATTTCAAATTTTTTTTTTCTTTTTCAAAATATTAAAAATTGTTAAATTAAATTAAATTTAATATTAACATTTTTTACATTTTTTTTTTTTTTTTTTTTTTTTCGTTATAATAGAAGCGTAGAAGAGAAAATCGTCTTTAGTATCGTGTTGTTTCGTTGTTTCTGTTGCGTGAAGCAGCAATTTAATAGCTACTGTGCTTTACGTACGTACGATCGGTAATTCCAACTTAGAAACGCATTGAAATTCTCATGTCGTGTGCATCGACACGAACGTGAATCGACGCGGTGACGGTTCGTTCCTTCATTGCCAAGACGTCCTCGTGTTAACGTTCGTGAATAATAGATCTATATCGTGCGACCAGCAGCTCGGAACGCGTCTCGAAACGATTTATATTCATTGGTCGTTAATATAATACGTTTAATTCTCCTTATAGAGGCTCACGAATAAAAGTTTTTTTTTTCAACGAATTCATACATCCTGTGTACGCGAATTCGACGATCGTAAATATATATATATATATCTTTTGCAATATATTTCGACAATTTTTTTTTTACACACGATACATGTCCGTTCGGTTAAAAAAATCATTTTATTATCACTTATAGTACCTGAAAAAAAAAAAAAAAAAAAAAAAAAAAAAAAATTACTCGCGGAATGTTTCTGCTTCCGTAAAGCTATTGTCGATAGTACGGGAAAGGATTTCTTTCTTCCGGAATACCGAACGGAACTGGAAAATCTTATCTCGCGTTAGGGATGACTTTATCACTTTGAAGGTTCCAATCGCTCTTCCGGTATCGGTTCATATGTTGTTGCAACGTTGATACGATTGCAGCGGTATCGTCGGTCCATTCGTAATCATGTTGCCTGTTATTTCAATCGATTCAGCTGTCTATTATGCGTAATTTATTGAATTGCAGAAGATTTTTTGTGAGGCTTCGTAACCCCCTATCGATTTATATACACATAATCCATACAATTATTGTCACTTCGTAATAATAATAATAATAATATAATTATTGATATATAAATCGGCGTCAAGCAAGTTATTCCGTCCGGATAAGCGTGCGAATCAATTATTTCGAAAAAAAGTTAAAATTTTTATTTTTTTTATTTTTTCCGATTTTTGAGAAATTCAAAGCGTTAAAATCTTCATATACGGGCCAAAAATCATGTAAAATGTTAATTCTGTTTAATAAAATTGTTAAATTTTTTTTTTTTTTCGTATTAAATAAAATTATCTAATCGCCGTTATATCGCATCTATATTTAACTTGTCGCGTCCGACGACGTAGTGAATCGTATTTTTTCGTCGTCGTAAGTTTTTTGTTTTTTTTTTTTTTATTGGCAATCGACCAGCACTACTGCTCGCGGTCCATTCAGCCGCAGCACTCTACTCCAATCGCTTGAAATACCGGTTAAAACGCGAGGGAAACTCCAACAGACGTGACGGGATAATAACAATTTTTTTTTTTTTTTTTTTTTTTTTTTTTTTTTTTTTTTTTTTACGAAAAGTTGCACTATATTGTTTAGTCTTACAATTTTGTACGTGCCGCACCGTGTCGCGTATTCCGCTGCAGCGGGAAGCGAACAACCGACAAACATCTCTCATTGACGACGTTGAAGGTACAATGATGGGGTTCGCGGCTACATTTACGCAGGAAGGGTTCAAAAGCCGCACGGCTCACACCCAGAGCCGCGCCGGTCGCAGGCGAACGGTTGTGTTCTGGCAAACGTTGATCCGGAAATAACTACGGGTCATAAACAAGCGGGGCGCGCGGGCGCGTAGTATTAAACGGGTCTAAAGGAGTTGCGATACCGAAGGAAGAGGTCGAAAAATCTTGAAGCTCTCGCGCCCGCGTGGAAGAACAAGGAGATGAAGAAATAACAAAAAGAACGTAAAAGAAAAGAAAAGAAAAGAAAAGAAAAGATAAAAAAATCAAAATAAACTAAGAGAGAAAAGACGAATGGCGAAGTTGAGGTCAAAACGCGGCAGGTGACTTGGCGCGCGCCGACCGAACAAGCAGACGTAAAGAAAATAAATATTGCCGGGAATCCGCGGTATACATTCATCATACGTATATATGCAACGGGTATATATCTATATTTTCCGTTCATATATATATTTATATGTACATTTGCCTACCGACGGAGATAGATAATCATTTTTTTTAAGTTTTACGCATCGTTTGGCCACCAAATGTTTTTTTTGCAAAAATCGTTTCGTTAATTTTTCTGAATTCTCAAAATTTTTTTTTTTCGTTAATTTTTTTGAATTCTCAAATTTTTTTTTGTTTTTTTTTCAAATTTTCGAAATATTTTTTTTTTTATGATTCTAAAATCAGTGAATTCTCAAAAAAAAAATTTTTTCAAATTTTCGAAATATTTTTTTTTTATGATTCTAAAATCACTGAATTCTCAAAATTTTTTTTTTTTTTTTTTTAATTTGCGAAATATTTTTTTTTTTTTTATGATTCTAAAATCACGTATTTTGGATACATTTTCGGAAGAATGTATATATATATATATTTTTTTATATTGACTACGGAACACGATAGACATGCCTTTCGCCCTTAAGGACTCCGAAAAACTAAAAAAAAGCTCTCGACACTCGTTAAACAGCTTTAAACTTCGCAAAGCCATCGGCAACTTGAAAAACAAAAGGGTTCAAGTCTCTCGAATTACTCTCTGTACTTAACCCATCCGTGAGTACGAGAGTCGCAGTGATTGATCTCATAGTCCAAGGATCGTAAGTTCAACTCGTCGTCACAGCTATACGCCTGTATGGAACAAACTATAAATATACTTCTCTTAGCCTTTTCTCCCCCTTCGTACGCATTTCTATTCTCGAGGCGTCGTCGCAGGCTCCGTAGATTGTCGTTTAGATGCGCAGGTGTGTGGTTCGTACAATTTCACGTTATTCGAAACGATATACAGTATTACAGACAGACAAACAGACAGACGGTGTGTACCGGATAAATCGCCGCGCGTTCTTCCATCTCGCAGTTGTGTATACAACCCGTACAATTTCTATATATCCCCGTCTCGTCGTTCTCTTCTTCGCGTCGAGATTACATCGTGTCTCGACGATTCTTTCCATCTTCATCGGGTCTTCTGGGTCTCCGCGGGACGAATCATGCGAACGATCGAGTCGCGATGATTCGCCCGCTACGGAGAATATCATGGAATACACTGTCTGTTCGCGACTTCAATCCATGGAATCGTTCTGTGACCATAGGAGGGCTTGTCTCGCGTATATATATGTATATATACGATATATCTGTATATCTATATATCTATATATTCTCGAGACCATAAATCAGGCTGTGAGCATTCCACGGTGGCTGCGCGGTGGACGTGAGGGCGGTCCGGCTTCGGGGGCGAAACGAGCCGCATGCATGCACACCGGTCCGCTTCTGGGATCCTTTAGTTACTTGGGTTGCTGCTGGTGCTGCTGCTGTCGCTACTACTGCTGTTTCCGAAGACAAAAATCGAGCGAAGAGACGGAGGCACCCGATACAAAAATCCGCAGAACAGCCGTAAGAAGTTGGCGACCATTTTCGGACGGAGGGAACGACAGTGGGAATGCGAAAAGGATGAAGGAAAAGACTTTCGGAAGAATGGAAGACACAGCGGAGACTTCCATTTACGGTACCTATCGGGAAGGCGTCACGCCGCGAACTCTTCCAACAAACAGCAAATCCTTCGTAATATCGAAATCTTGCGACTCTTTTCATTTATTTTATTTGATAAACTGATAATATGAGTTAATCCCAAAAAAAAAAAAAAATTTTTGAAAAAAAAATTAAATCGCCGCGAATTTCTCAAATGAACAGTAAATCCTTCGTAATATCGAAATCTTGCGACTCTTTTCATTTATTTTATTTGATAAACTGATAATATGAGTTAATCGCGAAAAAAAAAAAAAAATTATGAAAAAAAATTAAATAGTCGCGATCTATTGGTGTTTTATGCATCTAAACGAAAATCGAGAAACTCGAAAAAAAACATAACCTAAACGAATGCCTATCGATATAATTTAATCGGAAAGATCTTTTGATCGATATGACGGAGTCGAAGAAACGTCCGTCGCAGTCGCACGCGCGTTTCCCAGCAATACGATTGCAACCTGACGACTGTCGAATCCTCCGTACAAGCGGAGCGAAGCCGTCTGATATTCGAGAATAATCGATCGTCATTGTCGGGCGGTTTCTCAGTTCCGTAACGAGATCTTACCTTCCAGCAGTACAAGACATAGGAAGGGTTGAGGTTCGAACGACTCTGAGAAGCTAATCGCCGCCGCGAACTCGAAGTCGTCCGGACTTTCCTTACCCCGCGGTTTCGTTCCCCTTTCAGCGCACCGGCGGTCCCGTCCGCGAGCTTTTTGCGATTCCCGCGACGACGGTATATGTAAGGTACCGCGGGGTTAGCCTACTTTGGAACGCGGTTCACCTCGGTGAATACAAATTCTCCTCCGTCCGTTCGCATTCTGTCCGAACGAAGGAACGATATACGGATACGAGAGACTTCTCTTCCTTTGGTTGTCAGCGCGCGAGAGACCCCAAGGTCTGTACGCTCGCACCCCCTTGTGCCGCTCCGACTCGTATTTTTGTTGCTCATTCCGCCTCCGCTACGCGCGGCCTGTTGTTCGTGTTGCGGCTCTCCTTCGCTTCTCTTTTCATTTGATCAACCGGTCGAACTGAATTCCTTCACGATGTCGGCCCTTTCTGATTGGTATACCTAGTATAATGAGGTGGAAAATTGATTAGTCCCCACCCCCTCCCCCTCCCCCTCCCCCCCTCTTTCCTCTTTCGGTCACCCCGTGTCCATTATGATGATCGCTACATTGTCACGGGAATCACGTCGCGGAATGTTACTTGAAACATCTTCGAGAGCAGCTAACCCTCCATTTTGTATTCTCATTAAGACTTTACTTAAATCGAAATGAAACCAGTTATTACCTAATACGAAAATTTATTAAGACTTATTTAGGTCGTAATGCCACGGAACCGGTTTGAAGAAACGTTCATTTTACTTCGCGGAATTTTTCTATGAGTTTTAATTTATTTATTTCTTTTGTTATGCTGATTTTCTCACGTGACAATTGATAATAATAATAAGTAGTTGAAGAAATTTAAAAAAAAAATGGAGGTAAAATTTAAGAAAAATCGATATACTGTTTTTGAAAATTGCATACTGTTCAATCGACTTTCGATCTTTATTGATTTTTATAACTTTATTTTTCAAATGGTAACTCAATTTTTTAACCCTTTAAATTCTTTTTTTTTATTAAAGAATAATAATAATAATAGCATTTTACGATGTATTTTTTTAATAAATTTTTTTTATGTAAACCCAAAAAACTAACCAAAGTAACTACACATTTTTATTCAAATTTTTTAAAAATTTTGTTTCAAATTTTTCCTCGAAATTTTTCAATTATTTTAGATTTTATATATCATTTTGATTTTTGTTGCATTTTGTTGTAAAATTCGAACGTATTTACGAGAAACACTCGGGAAACAGTATACAAGACTTTTTCTCGACTCGCGGCGACAAGAGTCTAAGATTCATTCAGAACTCGGCGAAGTCCGGAGTTGGTGCGTCGACACTGTGTGGACCGTGTGTGTGGGACGTCCGATTCATTTGCATCGAGAAACGCCCGTCAACCCGTTGCACCCGGGTGCGTAAGAACGAAGGTGTGGTTGTATGCAAGTATGCCGTGCATATACATACATATATATGTATATATGCAGGATATATACCATAGGTTGAGGAAACCGAGAATACAAGAAGGCAGAGGATACCCAACCAACGTAGAAAACCAGTTTTCGTTTATATAGATACTACGGAGTACTGTAAAATATACTTTCATGACGAAGCGAGCGTAAGAGACGTACCGTGGGTACCGTCGGATCCCGCGATTGAATCGGACGTAACGAGAATCGTCCGCGGGATTCGCGGAATAAAGAAAATTTACTTTTTCGGTATTCCCGAGGGAAATTTATCGCCTCAATACCTCGAGATCGCGATGACGAATTGTTAGTTCGATTTCCGAATGATACTTAGCAATGATTATCGCGGATTTTTTTTTCGATCGTTCGATAACCTAAAAAAAAATGTGACAGCATATTTTTTTACATTCTTTCTCGCGGCAATGCTCCCTGCCGATTGCCTCGATTATCCGAACGAATATCGAAATTTATATATTTATCATTTCCGATTGTCGACATGCAGGATCGTGATGACGAAGTTTTTATTAAATTTGCGAATAATCCTTAGAAATGTTTATCGGGGATTTTTTTTTTCGATTGTTCGATAACCTAAAAAAAAATGTGACAGCATATTTTTTTTTCACATTCTTTGTCACGGCAATGCTCTCTGTCAATCGTTTCGATTATCCGAACGAATTACGATATATCGAAATTTATATTTTTATATCACTTCCCATTGTCCAGAGTAATCCCTGATATAACCACTCCGCGACCGGCGCAATGTCGGCTCTATAAATTTTGACCCCAATGATCTAACACCGTGGACTTTCGTCTCATATATATTGTGTGGAGCTCGTTGGACCGAAACAAAAAGTGGAACGTAACGTAAGGGACTCCGCGATCCGGCCGATCGGAGCTCGTAATCGGCGCGACTCCTATTTTAGTAGCGGCGAGTTCGCATCTCTGGTTCTTTACCATTCGCCGCTGACGGCCTCGTTTTAGGTTAGGTATACACTTATCCCCCGAGTCTTCTCGTGTAACTGGTATATGCGATTGTTCGTCAGTTTCGCATTTCGAAGAGAGTTCCTTTCGGGGGAAAAAGGCGGAGACAGAGGAGAAGAGAACTCCCGATGGCGATGCCGAACCGTTTCATACCGTCGATGACAGTAATTTAATCCCAACCACAGGCAGGAACGCGTTCGTCATCATTATCGTTACTGCGCAGAGTTGTGTAACGCTCTATTGGCGTCGCGACAATTACGTTCCATTGCTATTACCGTGACCGACGAATCGACTTTAATTCCATTGCCCCCTGTGATCTTTTCATCCGCCAGTCCTTTAAAATACATCGCGCTTTTAGGTGCGTTCCGTAAGAACACAAACGGCAATTGGTTTAATAGTTTTATGCGATTCTAATGCCGGGGTGTAGTTTTTCCTTTAAAGCCCCGCGAGCCTTCGATGTTCTTTGGACGATAATAAATATAGTTTCGGAATCGTAAATACATTTTTAAGAGGCCGATGTCAAGGCCTATGCTTCGCGTGGAACTTTTCTACGCGGCATATAATTTTCTATTGTCGCGGATTATAATTTATTAAGACGGAATTTGACGCGATCTTTTTTTTTTTTTTTATGAATTTCAGATCGACAATCGAACGTCGACCACAAGAGTACCGAAGAACGACGACTCGATTTGGTTGCAACCTAATCATCGGGACGATGTCGATCATTTACCAAAGAACAGTATGATGATTTTTAATAAATATACAACACCTTTTTCACGAGAGTTTATCGTTTTATTTCCCGCTAAATTCACCGCTTCGTTGGTTATTTATTTAATAAAAATTTCATTCTTTTCCCAATACATCGCGCGAATTAATACGGATTTACAGAAAAGAACTGCGTATCGATATAATAACTGCGGTTACTTATATCAGCGCAAACAACAAATTAGCGTCAATTAACAGAATTCGTTACCGCCGTTCGTCGAAGTCTCCGACCGCTTCAACACCCAATTAACGGCTTCTAATTACGAACATTGTATTCACTTTCACTTGCAGAATTTTCCAAACTTCGTCACTACGTAGAATGGAGCGAATGGTCTGTCTGCGATCGTCACTGCATTCAGAATCGCGTCAAGAGATGCCGAACGAGAAAAAAATGCGGGAACACCGTACTTCGCGTAAATACAGTGGATTTGTAAGAGAATACCAATCGTTTTGTTGTACAAATAACTCATCTAACATCGTGAATTTCGTCGTGAATAGGAAGAACGAAGCTGTTATCACAACAGAAAATCGCGACGGATGAGATGCAGTCAGCAAAAGCGACGCGGAGGTCGAAGGAAGAAGGAACGCTTTCAAGTTATTCAGGTTGATATCTAACAAATTACGAAATCATTTATTTTCAATTATTTTCGGTAAAATTTTTTTAAGCAAAAATCGAAAAAATATTTTAATTAATTTTTAACAAAAAATTATTATTAATGATGAATTTGTTTTGTACAGATGCCGAACGAGGCGGAGCCGAGACACGGAGGAACGAGAGGCAAAAAAAAAGGATCTCGTAATCATCCGGTGACCCATTACGGCAAATGGAGCAAATGGTCCCCGTGCACCAGATCCTGTACGACGCAACGACATCGGTACGTTAATACAGATTTTCGAAAAAAAAAAAAAAAAAATTCACTTTGAATTCCGATAAAAACGAGAAAAAGAAGCATTTTGTCTCAACGATTAAAGAAAAACTTAATTTTAGTGGATTTGAGGTTTTCGTTTAATATTTTTTTTTTTATAATTAAAAAGCGGAAAAAATGATTAATTTTTTTTTTATTATAAATTATAAAAGTATTTTTTAAAAAATGCATTAAAATCAAAAATTAAAAAAAAAAAAAATTTCAAAATTTCATCGAAATTTATAATTTTAATGAAAATTCAAAATAATATATTATAATATAATAATATGTAATGAAATTTTTTTTTTTTTGCAATAAGAGTAATAATAATGTAAAATAATAAAAAAAAATCATTATAACTATAGTCGGCGGACAGAAATTAATATAAAAAAATTTGCAAGACAAATTCTCGATATGAGATTAAAGGCATTCAAACGCAAACAGGTGGATTAACAATGCCAATCGAAAGTAAAATTCAATGACTTCTCGCAATTTGCTTGCCGAACAGATGGTGCAGGAAGCCAGGAATTTGCGGTCGCGACGTGATCCGTGAAAGTGCCTATTGCTATGTCGAGGGAAGTTTCTGCCAGAAGTGGATTCACCGCAGAATTCGCGGAAGTCACGAAGACGACAACGACGGTAATTTATTGTTCCGATTTATGCGAAAAAATTAAATACCTTTCTACCGACTCGCAGAGATACTGATATCGATAATCGAATTTTATTAATAATGTTAATTTTTTATTTTCCATTTTAAAAAAATTTTTTTTAAAATGTTTTCAACTCTAATAGATTCTGTTTTGGATGAATTCGAACTGAATCCCGATACCGTCGAGAGCTTCGGAAATGCGCGCAACGAGGATACGTGGCGTTGCGGAATGGCGGGAAACGCGAAAAACTCGAGATTATCGTATCTCACGAGAATAATCGGTGGAAGACCAGCGGTTCCGGGCAGCTGGCCGTGGCAAGTCGCTGTTTTAAACAGATTTCGGGTAAGCAGATCGATAAATTGCGTTTAACGATTATAAAAAAAAAAAAAAAAAAAAAAAAAAAAAAAAAAATTGATAAAAATTATTATTCGCCTATTGGATGTCTTGATAAACTAAAAATCAATGACAATTGACTTGTTAACCAATAAAATTGTTTCTATCGATGGTATCTTCTATCATCAATCTTATATATCCCATTAAATAAAAAAAATTCAATTTATTTCGTACAAAATCCCAAAAATGATTTCAACATTTAAAAAAAAAAAAAAAAAAATATCGAAACAGTTGGACGATCGATCTATCAATAGATATTAATTATTATAGTGAATACTAATTAAAAAAAATTGAAAACTAAAAAAATTTTGTATAGAAATATTAATTTACTTATCGAAGTCTCTGCTGTGTCCGATATATCAAATATTTCGCCGCAGAAAAAAAAAAAAAAAAATTTGACGAATAAATTTTATTTTTACGAGTACTTTAATTTGATAGTAATGAAAAATACGCAAATGTAGCGAAAGACATTAAAACGATTTTGTAACATATTATTCTTATCTCAGGAGGCATTTTGCGGCGGTACACTGGTGTCACCGAGATGGGTACTCACCGCAGCGCATTGCATCAGAAAACGTCTCTACGTGCGGATCGGAGAACACGACCTCACCGTGAAGGAAGGCACCGAACTTGAGTTCAGGGTAACGTTTCTCGTCCGTTAGCAGCGCTTTAAACGCGCATTTGTTCCGTCCGGCGTTGTGTAACCATTCGTCTCGTAACAGCGAAATACATACGCGTATCGCAGTAAAATAGCGTCACTTCTTGTTACGTTAATAGGTCGACTCGGTGATCGTACATCCAGAATACGACGCCGACACGGTGGACAACGACGTTGCGCTTTTACGACTGCCGGTAACTTTGTCGCCAGCGATTTCGCGGGGAATCGCTTGTCTTCCAGCGCCGCGACAACCCCTACCGGCGAATCAACTTTGTACAATAATCGGTTGGGGAAAGTCTCGCGCTACAGACGATTTCGGAACCGACGTACTCCACGAAGCAAAGGTACGGAACGCGAAAAAAATTTCAAATACCTTCGATACTCACAAAAACTCGTTTTTGTAAGGGAATTTCTATTTTGGAAGTATAAAAATTAATTTAATGATTCAATGCGATTTTAGATACCAATAGTTTCCGGCGAAACTTGCCGCGGCGTTTACGTCGACTACAGAATAACGGAGAACATGTTTTGCGCCGGATATCGAAGGGGAAGAATGGACTCTTGCGCTGGCGATAGCGGCGGTCCTCTTCTCTGCAGAGATCCAAAAAAAACCGATCATCCGTGGACTATATTTGGTATCACGAGCTTTGGCGAGGGATGCGGAAAACGAGGGAAATTCGGTATCTACGCGAGATTAACGAATTACGTTCGTTGGATTGCGAGAGTTATGAGGGAATCGGATGCTACATCTTAGGTCTCTTTTCACAGATTATTCCGTCTGATTTGCTGCGTATAATTGCTTTTACGCATTGATTGCGACGCTATTACTTTCGATAACATTTTGGGACTTTGCAGCGAAGCCACCGATTCGCTCGATCATTTTTTTCTGCGATTAACTGTTTTGTTTTGTCTCCGTAACGGTTATACGTATAATTTAAGACCAAAAAAAATGAAAAAAAAAAAAAAATTATGAATGATAATATTGTTAACGAGTAAAAACGTGAAGCGTTGTGAACGATTTTTTTTTTATCGATAGATTAGTTTAACTTCTTCGCGCGAATGATTGTTTGAAAGTGAATTTTAATGTATTAAGTTATTAATTATTAGAATTATTATTGTAGGTATCTATTATCTACTCGGAACGATAATTTTAACAAAAAAAAATTATATAAACTATTTTTTAATACGCTAATTGTAATTATATAAATAATGTTTTTATAATCATTGATTGCTTTACGATCGAAACTTAGGATAAATTATCTAATTACCTGAGGAACGGGCTGTGCCCTTCGTGTTTCATTTTTGCCGCTCCACTTTTCTTTTTTTTTTTTTTTTTTTTTCTCATAAGTTTCGTTAATTTTTTATTGCGCCGTTTCTAACATTGCGAATAACAATCTTACGAGAGAATTTTTTTAAATTGTTTTTATATGGTTACGTATCAAATACAACGGTTTATTAAAAGTTTAAAGTGTTCAACTAAAGTTTGGCAGAGAAGCCTTTGCCGCCTTCGCTTTGAGTATCGAGTCACATGTGCGATTTTGTTATCTCAAAAATCATAAAAGATAATAAAATGAATTTTTTTCTGAAAGGTTAATGTATTGAGACTCCGAACATTTTTTTTTTTTAGGAACACAAATGTGATCGCTTCAAGAATAACTTGTTTTTTGTAGCGGTGAACGTCTCAAAAAAAAAAAAAAAAAAAAAAAAAACAGGTTATTCTTTCGATGTCCATATCTGTGTTTCTAAAAAAAATATTGTACTTTTTTTTTTTTGTAAAACGGAATATACGTAACTTCTTTCGATAAAAAAAATTCACTTTATTATACGCTATAGTTTCCGAGATTTTTTTTTTTTTTTCATTTAATTTCGATTGTGAACGTCAGGTAAATGTATCGTTTTAAAAAAAATCATTGGCTTCGCGTAACCGGATTCGCCCCGAGCAAAGAACGTATGCAGCGGGTTATTACAATTCCCTGTATCTTAAAAAAAATATTAAAGTTATCGGTATCAATTGAATATCAGATTTTGAAGGTCGCGAGATCCTCGACCCGCGTAAGTCGCTATTCGCCTCAAGCGATCATACGGCGAAAAACGATAAAATCGCGAGATCCGCATTACCGGAGCAATCATTGCGCGATGCACATGGAATTTTCAGATTATTTGAAGTTCACGGATGCAGTGTCTCGAAAGTACGAAACCGATAGAAGATAAAGATTCGTTTCGTTGAATAAAAAAGGAATTATTAAAAAAAAAAGTCGGGAAAATGGTGTCAATGATCCATTTTATAATTTCTATTTTATTTCTAATTCTTAAAAATTTTTTAAAATTTATATAAAATTGTAAAAATCGTGAAAAAAGTTGAAATCATAAAATATATCGTTGACACCATTAATTCGACTATTTTTATTGCATTTTTTTTTTTTTTTTTTTTTTTCATTGCGGATATTAATTTTGTGAATTATTTTTTGACGAGGAAAATCGTGAAAATCGTTTTATATCGTATCCGTAGAATGAAAGTTCGACGTTATTTTCTATGCGCATTTTTAAACACACGTAAAAATATAATGTTTTGTGATACCGATATTTGCCTTTTTTTCGTAAAAAAAAAAAAAAAAAGGGACAACGGAGTTCCGCAGAATCTTCGCGTTTAGTGCTGTCGATTATGATATCGATGATAGTCAATCGATGGAGTAGCATCGCGCACTTCCCTCGCGATTGACGATTGTGCAGTAATTGCAGTTTCCTATTTTATCTTATTAACGATGTATAGCGATATTTGCGATTTCTAAAAAAAAAAAAATCGTCAAAAAAATTTCCTTCGTTCGTTGACACTAAAATAATTAATTTTCAAAGCTTTTTTTTTCTTTATTGATACAAACGAAAAGTGAAAAAAAAAAAACGCATTCACAATTGTGCAACTTGAGTCCAACTTAACGATCTCTAACTTTAGAGTCCAATGAGATCGAACGTTCGGTAATATTGACGACATTAATAAAAAAAATAAAAAAAAAGAGAGAGGGAGAGAGAGAGAGAGAGAAATAAATGGAATAATTCAACGATTTTAGTTAGCGATATGGTGAATGAACATTTAAAAATTGTCTGCGTGTCTGCAATTATCGCGGTCATTCGGCGCGAGTCGTTGGACTGTTCTGCTGCACTGAGACACTGCGCCTGGAATCGTTCGCCTCGATTGTGGACTCTCGACGGTCGTAATTCATCAATGACTCGTTCGATTCAGGAATTACCGTGACGGCGATTTCAATTGAATTTACATTTCGAGAAATCCATTTCGGGATGTTGTTCCATGAATCTGAAAGAAAAGCGAATTGATATTGTTTACGATGTGCGAACGAAATTGCGAATTTTGCGGCGATTTTTCTTTATATGCATTTCGTAGTTCTGAGAATTTTTTTTTACAACTGATTTACCGATCGATTTTTTTTTTTTTTTTTTTTTTTTTACCGATTTTACTATATAATTTTAGTTCCCATATAAATTTGATTCATTATTTCGAAAACCTAAATCGGTAAATAAACGATCACATTCAACGCATTTTTTTAGAATCGCTTATTTAGTGTAAAAAATTATTAATATATTTTTCCAAATTTTTTTTATTTTTTTTTTTTTCATTAAAATGAAAAAAAAATTGGAATTTTTTGTTTTCAATAATTTACGGCGTTATATAAAAAATTTGGAATGAGACAAATATTGCGATTTTACTGCTCCATTAGTCCCGATAATAACATGCATACAACATTTTTATCAAAATCACTTTATACCGTTATTTCCGGTACACAATAAATTTCGACGATACCGACTACTGAACCTCCTTAAGATTCTAAAAACACCGACGCCTTCCTGCTGCCCCCGCGGAAGATACAACATTTTTTTTATGAATCGTCAACGATCTCAAAGAATTACGGAAACGCTATAATAATCATCGACTCAGAGAACTCTATTCTCAAAAGTTTCTCATCACCTTAAGTTACCGACTCTGAAAATTAACATATATCATTTTGTCGCGAAGATCGAAATTTTAACAGATTTCTTTTTTCAACGAAATTTTTTTTTTTTTTTAATGCTTCGAAACACAACATTGAATATCTTAATGGATTTTAAATAAATAAAAAAATACGAAAAAAAAAATATATATATATATATTACGAAAAAAAAAAAAAATATATTACGAAAAAAAAAAGAAAAAAAAAAAAATATTACGAAAAAAAAAAAATATATATATATTACGAAAAAAAAAAGAAAAAAAAAAATAAATATTACGAAAAAAAAAAAATTCCGTCCTTTCACCAAAATATTTTTATCTATCGTTATAAAATCTTCGATATTCTCGATGCAATTATCGCGGTGCATTAACGACAATAAATGTAATAAAATGGAAATAGTATCGATGAGATCGAATAAAAAGATTAAATAGCATACAAGTGTATCTTACTTCTTAATGACGTCCTGTTTTTTCTGTTCGTCGGACGTGGGTAGTCCGAGTTCCTTCTGCCGCTGATCGTACATCATTTTCTCCACGAGGCCTCGTGTCTCGCCGTCGAGGTCAGAAAGTTTGCTCGGCTCCGGATTTACCTTTTTCGTACTAATCTCAGGATCGCTCGTCACCACGTGTGCCCACCATTGCATTTTGTTGACCTGCAATTCGTCGAAAAAAAATCCGAAAAATTGATGACTAACGATTTCTTCGGTATCGCGAGTGCATTTTAGGAAATTCCAAACTATCGCTCGTAACAACTTCGACTCATCGTAACAAGAATTTCACGGGGAATTTAATTAACAATCAATTGCTCACCTTTTCCAAATTGATCAACAAAACTTTTCCGTCTTCGATTACCCAAGTGGACTCGTCGCGTTTCACCTCGTGAGGAAAATCACCGTCGATTATCGGCGGCTGACCCTTCACTCCGCACGTAAGATGCTTCTTCGTTATCGTCACAGACACATCCTTGGGTCGCGCTGAGAAGTTCACCTTCAGTGGAATCCGTATCTGTAGCAATCGATTTAAAAAAAAAAAAATTTAAGATTTTTTTTATTTTATAATAATAATAATAATTTTTTACTTAAAATTTTTCTTTTAACGAAAAGAGATTTTTTTTTAAATATAATAATAATAATTTTCTTTATTTTTTAAATAAATAATTAACTTTTACAATTTTTTATATTTGCATTTCGGGTTTTTTTTTTATTGTGAAATGATTATTATGAACAAACAATTACACGGGACTATTATTACGCTGATGGTATTTAAAAAAAAAACATCGAATTTTGATCTGAAATTGCCAAACTCTTCTCTCACAACAATACAAATATCTTCGACGAGAAATATAGTCTTAATAAAAGGAGCGTCGCTTCCCGCTCTGATTCCTCGACCTCGAATGGGACCCCCTGGCGATTTAGGAAAAGCTTCGACGGGGAGTACCACTCACAGGACCTCGAGGAAGGTTCCGATGACACTGAAGATAAGATTGAATAAACGAGAGGCTTTCCAGTCGACCTACTGCACTACGAGAAACCGACGAGTTGTCCGACACGCGGTTAACGAAACGAGCCACAAAATTGCTCGATTGCGTGCTCTCGTGTTAAAAAAACAAAAAAAAAAAAAGGAAGGAAAAAAAAACATCCTGTGCTTTCACAATACCTCGTTTCCGTGACGAGAGCCGAATCATTCTTCGAACCGCGCGGTCCGACCCTCGTCCGCGACAATTTACGAAAAGGGCCCAAGGGCAGCGCTGACCTCGACGATGAACAATTGCTTCTCGAACCGGCCACCGAGACCGTGATTTTTCGGTGGGTGTTGTTGGGTTTACTAATGTTATGTTTACCGGCGCCAATCGCAATAACTCGACAGCAGCGCCATTGAGAGACACGCGGTTGTGTTATACCGTTGTGTACACGAAGGCGAATGAAAACGCGTGCGCGGGTGCGCGCTTCGCATATACTTCGTGCTTCGAAATAATTGCCTACCAACTTCGACAGAAAGGTACCCGCAGCTAATTATAAGCATTTCGGTTATTAATATCGACGAGTAAAACGGTCGGGAATCATATTTACATCGATCGGCGATCAATCACGACGATATTGAACCGCGTGTTCATTTATCCGGGGCGTGTCAAATAAATTGTTGCAACAAGTTACGGCGACGAGAATGAGTTACTTTATCGGTCATTCGTCGATCGAAGTCTCTCACTTACGACGTTAGTAGAAAGTATTCAACTGAGAAAAATGATTACTTGGAACAGCTAATTTATCAGAAAAAATGATTTTACCTACTAAATAGTAGTTCGCCTAACTAACCTAAAATATCCCCGTAATATACAATTTTCGATGAAAAATTTATTGCATATATAATAATTATATTTCCAATATATATATTTTTATCATGTAACCAATGTATAAGATATTTTGCAATCGTATTTTTTCTCGCAAAGCATCCGGTATGTAGACAAAAAAATTGCTCAATATTTGAAATAAAAATTTTCCACAAATCGCAATATTGTATCTAATAGGCGTTGTGCAGTTATATTCCGCCTTCGGTTTCGTTATTCGCGAAGTTGAGTATATCTTGCATCGGCTCCAGACGAAAAGTGGATTCCTGATCGCTAACCGCTCGTCAGTCCTTCGAAAGTACATGCAACGAGCGTCATATATATCCACATATATATATATATATATATACATAAATATGCACACGCGTTGAAGTAACGAGCCTTACTTTCAAAGCGGAGGCCATGCTAGGATCTCGTTCTCGGTCCGTATCTTTCGCCTTACGCTATAATACAGTTCTATAGTGTCTCGTGTACCTATAGTTATGTTTTTACGAACATAACGAGATAAGTTGAATTCTATGCGCCCATTCGTCGCACGCACACGCGCAATAAAGTATGAATCATAACCTATATTTTCCGCGAGTCCTAAATACAGTTCAAAGTTCAAATCGATGGGGTACCGGTGACGTTAAGCCGCATTCGCCCGGGTTGCAGGGCGAATGTTAGTCGTAACTAAGAACGGTCTCTCAAAATCCCAGATAGGCCGCGGAGCGTAGCCGATTGTTTCGTAACGAGCCGTGAGATCGGCTCGTAAAGAGGCACCGCACTCCGCGAGTCTGATGTCCGCTCGTTGCTCGGCGCACTCGGCTTAGAGTCGGCAAGGAGACGCGTTCTTGGGTTTCCAGCGTGACGACGTAGCCGAGTGCACCGGTGCGTGGAAACGGATCATGGCTACCAACTTCAGCTCGGCGTTAACAAAGTGGAATATCATTATGGGTATCAGTACGTTGACGAGGGGAGAGGGAGGCCGATGGTGGCGGAGGATAGTCGCGGACTCGGTCGCGGTGTCAGGGGCTGTAGCGGTGCGGTCCGTCTGCGAATATCGCGAGGCTGATTCCGCGAGGTACCGGTTATTAGAGATCTCGGCGAAAGATCATCCGAGACTAACGTTTATCTCACAATGAGTCGCTGGTATACGATCGTTTTTACCGATGCCAATGTTTTTTTTTTTTTTTTTTTTTTTTTTTCGTAATGATTGAATCGCTGTGTCAGACGCGATATCGAAGACACGGAATGCATAGGGAAGATTGAGGTACAATTATCTAACGGGGTAAAATGGGACGAGGAAACACCAATGCGGGAAAAAATGGGATATCGTAAAATAATAAAAAATCAAAGGAAAATTAAACTGAACGAAAGAACACGAAACATAACCTCACATTCCCGACAAACCCTAAACACTCGCGAAAATCGAATGCAAATCGAAACTTGAATCGAAGATCTCATTAGATCGTCGTAATAATTTCTTACTGTCGTACATCTTGTGTCGTCGATAGTTACAACGGAGTGCAACAGTAATCGTTTTATTTCCATGACCCGCCGCGCGCAACACATAGACTACCCGATAATAGACGCGGTCACGATGTGCCGTAGTCACAGTGCCATGTGAGAAATGATAATTGCGCGGCCTGTTAGAATCATCCAGGGTCACGCGGAGCTCGCGAAATGCGCGAACGTTTCACCCGAACTGACAAGGTGATAGTTATGAATCATCTCTCTCTGTTATCTGCGAGGGACATCGATGAAATCGATATACCTAAATGCTCGACCGCTTGCGAATTCATGTGCTGACCAATTACTTCGCTTCTCGATTATTGACTTTCACAATATTCGCTTATTCATTGATAAAGCGAAAAAAAAAAAAAAAAAAAAAAAAAAAAAAAAAAACCTCTCTGTGTATTATAAATACATACATTACAACACGATTATAGATTATTCCGTAATAAGTACCATTACGCAGTGTACCGTGCAAAAATACTGTATTTCAACGTGGCATATAAATTTGATTGACGAAGTTAATTTAAATCCAACACCGTTTTTCTCCTCGTAAATAGGGATATTTGTCGATGCTGCAGGCGGTCTTTAGATGTTTTTTTAATAAAATTATTTAATAGATAAACATTGTTATTAAAATGATTAATGTAATCGATGTATTTAACTCAATAAATTTTTTAATTTTTTTCGTATTGTTGTCTCATTGAAACATCGAAAATATTACGCGCTTGCGAACGAAAAAAAAAAAAAAAATTCAGTATTTTCGCGATTATGCGAATACGTTTGATATAATTGGGTGCTTTTGCCAAGCGAATCGCGTATATTTCTCGCATCTGTCTGTGTCATGGGGAACGGTGGCCGTCCGCGGTGGCACAGCAGGCCTCCGCAGCCTTGACGAAGGCTGTTTCCTCCCACTCATGCGATGAAAGACCATTTATTCGGTCGCTTCGCCATAAGCCTTGATAGCCAGGATCGAGGCATCGGGCTCTCTGAGTCTTGAACCGCGACATATAAGTTGTTGTGCAATAATGAATAGTTGCCGCGTTACTCACTCTGCCAAAAGTCCCGATACCAAAACTCCGCACGATATTTTGCTACGATCGACTGTTGGCATTCCGAAATATTTCCATCGATGCTACCGGTATATCAATCTTTCCCTTTCCCTGTCCGTCGACCTTCCGCGAGTAGTTCTTAATTAATTGATATATTATGATACCGCGAATCCGCTTCTGACCCAAAACCAAAAGTCAAAGACCTCGGTAAAGAAATAAAAATTGTCGATTGAAAAGCTTTTTTTTTTTTTTTTTTTTTTTTTTTTTTTTTTTTAATTTTTCGATCGCAATATTTAACGTTATTTTTGGACTGTTGGAAAAAAAATGGAAACCGGAATGTAAAATCGTTATTGACACTGTATCCATTCTAACGGAGGAATTTTTTTAAAAAAATATTGGTCCGTTGGTTCGAAACGGATTTTTTATATATTTTTTTATTTTGTAGATAAATTTATCCTCTACAAGATTAATAATACCTAATTCAACCGCAGCGTCGATCGAAAACGAGTTATACGACGGTAAATCGAGTTTCATCACTTTCTCGAGATTATTATCTTTTTTTCTTTTACGAAGTCCCCTAATTTCCTCACTTGTCGTGTAGCACTCGAAAACTTCGTAATTGAAGCCAAAAAGAATGGTTAAAAAAATATTTCTTTTTACACGGAGTCAATGCATAACAATGTGTTTGGATTGCGTAACGAACGATGGACATATATACGCCATTGTCGAAGAGATCTTGTAAGCTGTCGGTTTCGACAGTCAGTGTCTATATTTCACCCCGCGCTACCGTTCTTAGGTTATACACGATGTATTATATTAGATTATGACTAATGATCGCGACTACTCCGTCGGTACACGTTTACCTACAATTTTTTTTTTTCGGATGCTAATCCGAAATTTTTCATCACGAATATCTTGTCAAAGTAATATAATAAAACAAAATAAAAAAAAATTGTTATTATTATTATTATTTTTTTTTATTAAAAAATTAAATAAATAAGCAATAAACAAATGAACCATTTCGCGAAATAACAACGAAAATAAAGATCGAAAAACATCGAGCATTGTTTTCATAATACCACGAGATATAAATACGATCAGTATATTCGAGTAGTTGAATTTATGGATATCGTGAAAAAACAGGTGCGATACATCGAATCTTCGTATATTTTGTTTGTATCTCGAAGTATGCAGAGTATCTGATGTGTACGGCAAGTATATACGGGACGAAAGTGAGGTATAGTTGAAAAAAAGAACTGGACTCAGGTGTGCACTCTGAGCGCAAGCGACAGTATGCATGCATCGATGCACCGATGATGCATACGAAGGTATAACTGGCCACGTAACAGCAGACACAGCCACTGCAAGATCCGAGACCCAGATAGGGACGTGGGCGCGCGTGCCCCGTGGATCCGGCTCGGTGAGTGTGAGTATTATACATCGAACTCACACTATACTACGAACACTCATGTTACACGTAAGATATACATAATACACTCGTATAGAGGCCGACATCACGAGACTCGGAATACTAGACGGGGAATCCCCGAGAACTCAAACTCCATCGTAGATTTGCATAGCGCGGAACGCTAAATACTTAAACGCTTCGGATATTATCGGCAGATATATTTGCATCAGCGATCTTTTTTTTTTTAACTGTATATTCGCGTCTGAAAGTTAATGACATTTTCTAACCTAAAAAATGTAATATTTGCGCCGATCGATACCATATTTTTCACGATTTATTGTTTAAACATTAATAAACTTTTGGGAAGTTGTTTATTACGAAATAAAAACATTTTTCCGTTTAATTGAAAATCGATGTAAAATTTGAGATTTTAAGGTTATGTTGATTATTGTAAACGCGAAAAATTAAATTCGTGCGAATAAAAATGTTGTTTTATCGAGAAGATTTTTATTTTACGAGGTTTTAAGGGATTTTCTTGAAGAACGGTAAGAAATAACGAAGAAATTCCCAATGCTTTAAATCATTGCTTTCACGATCGCACGTGTACCGAAGTTATCGTAAAAACAACGATAAAAATCATGCAGTTACCTATCCAGAATCGATCGCAGTATTTTACTATATAAGTAAATCCCGTATACCATTATTGTCAACGCGCACATATCGTCGAGAAAAGAAAAAAAAAATCCTCCGCCGAATTCGTGCATCTCGTAGGGGAAGGGAGGGTTGGTTTCGATCCTCACGAAGTCGTCGCCGGATTACAAGATCGCGAAGCTTCGGATGTCGGCAAGAGACTCGAGTGCACGGAATACGTACGCTCTCTCTTATAAGCGCGAATACCAGGGCTATTAAATCGCCACGATAATTGATTCCATCACTCGAATCTCTCCCGAGCAGTCAAGATTCTCTCGTAAAGCCCCCGTGGAGCATTCGCTGCGCACGACTCTTGGCGATAATCTCGATACCGAGACGGAGAATAAAGAAAAGTGCTCGAGGCAAACGATATTGCGAGGTTGGAATTGGGTGCATAGTAGTACGGCAGCGGTACGGAGCGGAATGGAGCGAAGAGGGGTTGGTGGGGAGGGCGCGTTACCGCCGTAGTGTCGTCGTGCCGGATTCCGCAGGACGCGTACGGGACCGGTTCACCAAAAATTGGCGCCGGCCTGACCACGACGCGGGTCAAAGAACGGCCTTGTCGCTCCACTCCGAGTCTTACTCCACTCGGTTTCTCGCGTCCTCCCGGGCCTCACTTCGCTCACTTCGCGCTGCTGCTCTACTCCGTCTCACTTTTTCACATTCACTCAGTCAATTGCTAACTTTTTTTTTTTTTTTTTTTTTTTTTTTTTTTTCGACCAATACGACGCTTCAAGTACCTCGGACTTTAGTGTTTTCACTCCTCCACGTTACGCGTCAGGTACGCGTTGAATAAACACGATTTTTCTCAACTGCGTATACTCGCGGCTTTTATTTACGAAAAAGAATAATAAAAAAAAAAAAATGAAAAAAATGTTGCGGGTTTGATTAAGAAATAATTCGTGAGTTTCTCGGTCAGCGAATTTCTGATTACCTATGAATTTACTTGCGATTGTTTTCCGATATTAATACTATGCATTAACGCTCGCGATGACCGCGAGAAGGTGGTCCACTGGAAGATCCCGCGGCCGCCAAAAGTGAAATCGAGACTGGAGGACGAGCCTCTTTTTGCGTGTTCTTCTATATAAATGGGAAATACTGTGTACGCGAACATTTTGCACCTTTTTTTTCTCTCAACGAGAATTCGTTTGTAGAGTACACGAGGAGAGTTGCGCACACTTCTAAGGGGGGGACTTACGGAGCCGAATTTCGGGAAAAAAAATGATCTTTTTTTTTTACGAAAAAAAATGTATTAATTCGTTAATAACTTTTTTACTTTTTTTTTTTTTTTTTTCGAAATTTTTAAAAAATATTTTCTATCCGAAAAAAAAAAAAATGATATTTTTTCTACAATTTCGACAAATCAGATTGAAATAACCGCGTCACGTTGCCCGCGGTCACGAATGCTATCGGATTTATGAGAAAACGGGAAACTTAAAGAATTTGTAACTCGAAATATCGCCGAATAAATAGAAAAAAAAAACATTAAAAATAAAAAACATGCAAAATAAAATACATCGTGAGAATTGGAAGACGAGAGAAGGAGAAAGAGTTCGATGTCGCGAAGCGCCTTCACGGAATTGCGCAACGCAGTCGAGTGAGCGAAGTTTCCATGTCGTGATTTCGAAACGGAACACGTTATTCTTATTTGTTATTTTTTCAGACTCTTGCCGGATCGATGATCGGTTAACGAACGCCTGAGTGTCGTGACCGAGCAACTGTTCGAAGTCGTCGATTGCGAACGGACCGGATGGTCCGCCGAATTCAGAATAGTCTTTCACGGCCATTCGGAATTCGGATTCTTTGGTCAAATAACGATGTATTCTATAACGCTTCGATCACATTGACAAAATAAACATGAATTTTTCTCGAAAAAAAAAAAAAAAAAAAAATCGCAACATAACCAAACTTTTACCCGAAGCTTTTTCATTTACCTTAATATCCTTAAATTTAACAATAAATTATATCAAAATTTTTTAAATCTCAACATTTTTCGATTTTTTCAATAAACTTTTTTTTATTTCCATATTTTCAAATTTTTTATAAATTTTTTTTTTTCCGAAATCGTTCTCCGCCGGCACTCTATTTATATCACCCGATAAATTTTGCCCACAAAATTCCGAAAAATTATTCGCGGCTCCTATTAATGCGAATAATTCCTATTTCCGAAGCTCTATAAAGGGTTAAAATAACGATACCGTCGGCATTACAATGTTATAATAATAGCGAACATTAAATCGTAAGCGATTCGCATTGCAACTGCAACTACGACGTTGTATCGTCCATCCATTCAGTCCTCGGATATGCGACACTCGACACGATCGGCTCGCGCGAGCCGATGTCAAGGGCATTACTATAGGATGAGCATATCGCTCTTGGTCGGCCAAGTGTCCGGCGGTTGGCAGGCATCGAGTCTATACCGAGATTTATTGGGTTATTTGAGAATATGTTACAAGGCTGATGGCGCGCGCGGGATACCCGCGAGTTCGCGCGTTCGACTCAAGAGACAAGACATCGTGTTCACCAACGATGGTAACCATCATCGAGGATCGTCCCCAACATCGTTGCACGAAAGATTACTCGAAGGATCGAGGAGCCGACTGTTCGTTTTTATAATGACAGCGAGAGAGGAACGCGCGACTCTAACTAACGATTAACCATCACCTTTGCACGGCTCCCCATTGCGCGCTAACGCGGCAAAAATCAATCCGTGAATGTTGTATAGAGTTACTAAGAAAACCAGAGGACCTCAGGTGGATCACGCGAGAAGATTCAAGAGAATGCCACATCGTCGAATGGACCGATTATGTCATTAAAATCGTTAAATATGCCATTCGATCGGCCGATCGACCGATCGTCCCTGAAACATCGCGCGAACTTTTACATAAATTTTTTTTTTTTTTTTTTTTTTTTTTTTTTCGGATAACAGCATTTCTGAATGTTCGCATCCTGTAAGACAGTGGTAAAAAGTGTCGCGATAACGGTGTGAATTAATTGGCAATTAGTTCGGGAAGCGTAGAACATTTGTTTCACCGGTTGCTTGCCTCCGATGAAGAGGGGTACGTGACCGTGAAGTTCTCGAGCGTTTTATACGGTGGCCGAGACACAACCACGGGGACGCGACCTTAAGAGACTCTCTCGGCCACTTTGGAATTCCTGCATTTCGTAACTGATGGATGCCCCACGCAATACGCAGGTACTACGCGTTACCGGACACGTAGTCGACCATCGGTGAGTGTACAATACTTCGCTAGCGGGACGCGTATACCTATTATTTGGACGTAATGCGACGATGAACGCGAGTGCGGCACACGTTTCGTTTTGTCTCATTCGATAAACATGTATCCCTTGTAGACTACTGCATGGTAAAGCGCGTAGCGAAGTCAAATCAACCGATCGATACACTCCGTCGTGAATATCGTTATGCGTCACGCATACGGAAAATCGGAGTCCAATGTCAGCGCCGAGTAGATACGTTCGCATCTCAATGGGAATATGTGCTTTTTGTTTCATTGTGAGGGTCGTTCAACGCGCAATTCTAAACAGCGTATCGCAGGCATTCGGCGTTTGTGGCGTATCATCCGCGAAGTTTTCGTTAATATTGCGTAACGATGCGGTAGCGTTACAGTAGTTAAGAAATTTTTTTTTTTTTAAATCAATATATTTTTATTATTTTATTTTACGTTGAGATTTTATATGGAGCAAACGAATTTGCATAGGAATTGTGGTATTCTGCTAAATAGATCGCGAAAATCAAGAAAAATCATTAAATTCCGCAGTGAAAAAAAAAAAAAAAAATTTAATGTACCGGTACTGGAATTTTTTATTCGTTGACTGGTATATTAAACTGAATGTCCAATTATGATGAAAAATTGATGTACGATATTTAAAAATCGCAAAGATATATATTTTTTTTTTGTTTTCGATAATAAAAAAAAATTTGATAAAAATTAAATGATACGTTTTTTTTTTTTTTTTTTTTTCAAGTGCCTTTAATTTTACCGAAAATTACGTTTAATCAAATAATTTACTTTAATTTGTCTGCAAAAGTACATTAATATTTCATCACTGTGTTCAATACAAATGCCTTCGATACACAGACACAGTATACGAGTCAAAGCGAAAGTTCTTAATGACCCGCGAACAGTTAACAAGTTATCGGGCGCATAGGCGCGGATAGTCTCGTCAAATAAAAAGCAATGTCATTCGAACGATGAGATCGAACAGAAAAATTCGATTGGCCGCAAACTTTCGACTCCGAAATTATACGCGGCATCGATATACGAGAGAAATGAAAAGATCGACGGATGCTGCGGCTCCGGAGGCCCGTGCATCATCGTTAACAGCACCGAGAGGCGGCCAAGCGAGTAATTTCTCCAAATCCCGAAAGTCCAGTCGAGTGTTGCGAAATCGGGGACCAGCCGCGTGTGTGTGTGTCTCGAGCCTTGTAAACATCTCGAAGGGCGTGAGCTATAGCTTAATATTAAGTGTTTGTCTCGATTTCTCGATATCTTTGCAACATCGGCTCTGATCTCTATCTTTCCATCGATCGACGCGGTTCTCGGACTCGCAACATTTATATCGAAAATATGATTTTTCGATCGAAGAATATTCGTTTCACGTAAAAGCAATGTTATTCGTGGGATGGTGGCGAGTTACAGCCATTAAATGTAACGAGGAATCGTAATGGTGTAACAAAGAAATTGAAGCAGCGAATGCTTGTATTTCTCTACGTATATTTTCGATGTAAAAAAAAAAAAAAAAAAAAAAAAAAAAAAAAAAAAAAAGATCGCGGAAATTTTTTTTTTTTTTTTTTTTTTTTTTCAAGGATTCGCGAGGATATACTATTATTGCAGAGCACGAGAATTATCTTGTGAAGGGACCCCGCGATTCCTCGGTATACGACTGTCTGCGACTCTTTCACCTGTCCGTTTGCGCGAAGAACGGTCGGAGACGACGAAGTGTGTTCGTTCGCTCGGTCTTCCACAGGTCGATGGTCACGAGGTTGCCAATTATCTCGTCTACTGTCGTATCGCCCATCACGCCGCGCGATTGACCACAGCAATTTTCAATTGCGGCCTTTATATATCCCCCGATCTCCCGCCCGCGCGGATTGCAACCGACGATGTCTGACACTAAGTGGCGTTGAGTGATGCTCGCCAAAGAGAGTGAAAAATACGGGTTTGCAGATAGGCCAAGCGAATTGTATAGCAACATAGTTGAGATCGAGAAATGGGAATTTTATAGACGCAATAAAAAAATTCGAAAATAACGTATTTTGATGGTTTTTTTCAGTGTTTCTCGATAAGAACTTTTTTTTTATTTAAAATTTTTTGAAACAGAAAATAACTATTTTTATCATTTCAAAGCGCCATAATCACGATAAAAAACATAATTATAAAAAAATAAGAAATAATTATTAACATATAAATAATTTTATAAAAATTATTAAATTTTTCGGCTTTATAATTAAAAAAAAAAAAATGTTATAAATTTTTTTTTTTTAATTTACTTATAGTTGCGATGTCACAAAGTGTACTTTTCAAAAATCAATTTCTACAGAGTCGTAAATTGAATAAAATAATTACAGAATCGTAATAATTCTATATACCCTTTCGTAGTGGTGAACATAAAAAAATTAGCAGCGTAGTTATATCCGACAGTTTACGCAAAATTCTCATGCAATAAAAACGAAAAAAAAAAAAAAAAAAAAAAAAAACCTCGTGCCAGACGAGTCGCTTGGCAATGATTATCGACAGAACAACAGACGAATGCCATAGAAAATGCTGAATATACGATATCTCTTCTACGAAAGGTCCACAGACTTAAAGTTCGTATTATTCTCCTCACGCGAGGCGTGCAAAAGATCGTCCGAACGCGGTGTGGGACTTCTCGTAGTTTCGTTGGACGTTACTGTCGCCGGCACGGAGCGCGAGTCAAGCAGCGCGCGCGTTGTAAAGCACGCGGACGGAACGGACGGTATAGGTACGCGCAGCATCGGCGTTGGCCGGCGTATGGCACTGGGACAAGGTTACCAGGGGGCCATAAGTATCGGGGGCCTGACATACAACAATACGCGCGTCTCTTTTGCCTCCGCGCGAAGGTGCGCGCGTGCGATTCACCTCCGACTCTCGACCCCCGCCGTTTACGTCGTGATCGCTTGATCCGTTTGCTTGCTATATCTGCGCCTTCGGGTGCACGTATACGCGCCAAAGAGCAGAGGGGACAAGACATCGAGGGGGACCACCGTACCCCGACAGATTATTGTCCCCCACCCGCGAAATTTCGTGACCGCGTACATGATTTCCAACGGAGGGATTTCAATCTTTGTATACAGTCGCATCGCGCGAAGCGATTACCAGTCTTTCGAATTACGGGACGAATCCGCGTGCGCGTCTCTTGGGGTCTCAAACGAAAGCGGCCACGCGACCAGTTGTCGTCGAGTGAGAAGGCGCGCGAAGCCTAACGAATAAGAACGAGAAAGCGAGACAAAGGAGGGAGAGTCCCTTTCCCACTTTTTTTTTCTGTTTTTTTTTCTTTTTTTTTTTTTCTTTTTTTTTTCATCGTCAATTCTTCCTCTCACTCTTTAGACGTGCGTCTGTGTGTTTCGTTTCTTTTTTTTTTTTTTTTTATCGGTCCTCTCGCGAAAGCTGCCAGTCAGTGACAGTCGATTCGCGCAGCGGTACAGACCGTTATATATTTTTCGCCTCTGGCAATCTTTTACGGGAAAATTTGATCGCGATTTTCGGATCGAAGAATAAAGGATAGTGCGATATAAATAATTTTTTTTTTTTTTTTTTTTTTTTCGGAGTTTATATCGAAGTTGCATAGAAATCGATTACATACAGACGGTGGTGTATCGTCGCGCGTTTTATCATCGAAAGACATTGACACTCGTCACGCTTCGCAGTGTACATAATTCTACAGTGGATGGTGCGCCAGATATCCAATTAGTTTCGCCTGCTAAACAGCTCGAACGAGACGCTTATTTTCGGAGCGAAAAAATGGTGAGTTTACGAATTTATCGACTACCGGTGACTTTATAAGTTATTTTTATTAAAAAAATAAATAAAAAATAGAAATTTTGAATTTTTTTTATATTAAATTTTGATTTTTTTTATTTATTAATTAATTTATATTTTTTTTAATTATCTAAAAACTGCGAAATTGGAAAATACCAATATATTACGAATTTTATCGATTATTGATTAATTGATTTTTTAGATTTTTTTTTTTTTATTTTATATTTCCATGTGTCGTACTGGTGATTAGAAATAACGACCTTTGCCAGTAAATTATAGAAAAACTTGAGGTAAAAAAGTAAAAAAAAAAAAAAAAAAAAGTTGCGTCTCACAAATCATTGCCGCGAGCCGAACTGACGCAAGGAACGCGTAACTCGTGAAAAATATCATCATCGCACCTGTGCTCCGCAGTACTTCGCCTTTTATTACTTGGCACTTGGTGAGCGTCTCATTAACGCATTCCGTAACAACTTTATTAACAATCTGCGCGCGACTCGCACACTTGAAGTATTATACTCTTCTATTATATTACTTGTTATATAGTTGCGGCGTATACTTGACGTCAGCGATACTTTAAAGTACCGAAGTATGAAAAAGTGTAGCAAATCAGTAACTGCGGAATAGCTGAGAATTATTCTCCGTCGGTATCGTAAATTAGTCGTTAATTTTATTTTTTATTCGTGACAATACGTGACGAAACGCGACAGTGCGTGTAACAAGTGCAGCGAAGAAGTATACGATTTTTTCTACATGTTTCGCGTGTCGAAAGCTCTTTGAGTCGTCACGCGGTTGAAATTTTCAGTTGAGGAAAAAAAATCGTCGAGAATCGTAAAAGGATAGAAATTTAAATGGACCGATCTATATATATATCAGTCGTTTTGTCCTCCGAAATTAAAAAAAAAATACTTATACAATAGTTGTAAAAAAAAAAATTGTCTACTTTAGACGAAAAAAAAAAAAAAAGATAATTTCCGAGAACCGACAATTAGTTGAGAGAACTAATAATAGCAAATTGGTACGACTAACTTTTTGCCCATTTTTTCGAAATAATAATGATAATTATTATTTTTCATTCCACCCGTACAATTCGCCATTGTTTTGCGTCCGCGTTTTGTTTTTTTATTTCGCGTTTATCCGCTCATTGTGTGGGTAAATCATAAAAAGAAGAAAAAGAAAAAAAACGTTCAAGTGGGTGGACCGGTAACTCTGGAAATTCTTACCGCAGATGTTCATATATGTACTGTACTCGCGACAAAGGGGAAGTGACGATTGCGACAAAATGGGGCGTAGGACTCGGTTCGTACGTCACGAAAACATGCCGCACGTGTCTTTGTATTGATGATAAATAAAAATGACGAATCAACTATAAATTTAGCGGACAATACGATTCGAAAAGTTCGATGAAAAGTGTGAAAGGAAATCTACCGAACAGAGAAGAGTGAAAAAAAAAAAGTCGCACGATTCGAAAAGTTTGACGAAAAGTGTGAAAGGAAATCTACCGAACAGAAAAGAGTGAAAAAAAAAAAAACAGTCACAAGATTCGAAAAGTTCAACGAAAAGTGGGAAAGGAAATTTACCGAACAGAAAAGAGAGGGAAAAAAAAAAAAGTCGCAATATTCGAAAAGTTCGACAAAAAGTGTGAAAGGAAATCTACCGAACAGAAAAGAGTGAAAAAAAAAAAAAAAAAAAAACAGTCACAAGATTCGAAAAGTTCGACGAAAAGTGTGAAAGGAAATCTGCCGAACAGAGAAGAATGAAAAAAAAAAAGAAAAAAGCAACGAGGAACAGTCGCAAGGACTCGTTACTTAATGAGGGGTTCGGCAGTGTATTGCTGGAGACGGCGGAATCGTTGACTGAGGAGGGGTCCCCCTTCGCATAAAATTGTGGAATGCCACTCGAGGAGGCAATTTTACGCAAGCCGCGTGTTAACGCGTCGCGGAGCGTAAGACCAATTAACGATGCTGAGGTGGCCGACTAGTTATATGCGCTTCTTTTACTTTCCTCTTACTGGAAGAATAGTTCATGAACGTTGCAACCACTACCACTACTGTCCTCGTAACAGTGGTCGTTGTGACTATTGGCTTTCGTAAGTTCTCTTCGGCTTCTGACAATTATTGCGCGCATGACTCACACACACATGCAGACTTACGATACGGTTGAGATTTTCATCGCTTTTAATCATCGTCAACGTTTTAATAATTTTATCATCGCGGACGATGCGAGTTTATCGTATTAGGCACGAGTACCCGATTGCTTTGCGTTTGTAATATGATATGCATGATGTTTTACGAGTATCGTATGATGAATGCATAATTAATTCTATTGAAGATTGATGCTTTCTTCTTGCGAAATTCTGCCTTTGCACACAACCGATGATATTTTTTTAAAAATGCACATCGAAAATATCGAAAGTATAAAAAAAAACTATTGAAATTATTGAAATTATCGAAATTATCGAAAGTATGAAAAATATATCGAAATTATCGAAAGTATGAAAAATATATCGAAATTATCGAAAGTATGAAAAGTATATCGAAATTATCGAAAGTATGAAAAATATATCAAAATTATCGAAAGTATGAAAAATATATCGAAATTATCGAAAGGATGAAAAATATATCGAAATTATCGAAAGTATGAAAAATATATCGAAATTATCGAAAGTATGAAAAATATATCGAAAATATTGGAATTACGTAAAGTTTCGAAAATATTGGTATTATGGAAATTATCGAAAGTGTCGAAAATATCGAAATTATTTGAAATATCGAAAATATTGGTAGTCGCACATCGCTGCTCTCTTTTTTGTTGATTTTATATGAATGAGAGATGGATGAAAAAAAATCGTTCCACTAATACACGAAACGGTTTCTCAGCGCGAAGTTTTCGCCACGGAATTTGTCATTAACGGCGGATAATTTGGAAATTAATGCGCACATCGATGCACCCAAATAACCAGCAGGATAGGTATTTCCGTTCGTTGGTTCATCGAAACCATAAACTAGAAGGACTTTGAAAAATTGCTTTCTGCTTATCTTTGCGCGTAAAAAAAATGCGAATGTTTCACCAAAAATGTGCAAAACGAACGTACGAAAATTCCAATGTCGAATGCGCACACAAATTCGCAGTAAAAAAGTGGGTTAACGAGAGCTCTCTTAATTTTTACTTATAATTTGGATACGCGTTTTACTTCGGAGTATTTAATTTTTTTTTTATTTTACCTTCGATTCCGATCTTAATTTTTCGCATCGATCCTTTAGCAGTGCAAAAAATATTATAGTGTATTAACGGCTCAAAGCATCGGCAACATTATTAACTCGACGAGCGCATAAGAATTATTTTGTTTTTTTCGAAGAACAAACCGACCGCTGTCGGTCGGCGATACACGTCTTTCGGCGAGCGACAGATCGATCGTATCAATAAAAATTTTAATTATTTCTTATATGAAAATTTGCGTGATGCAAATTACTGTTTTGTCCTTAGCGCGGAGTTTTGCATTATTTCGACAGCATACTAAATAGAGACACTGAAGCCTTTCAACTTGAAAAACATCTTTCTTAATCGTACTGAATAAACGAATGAACTGAATAAACGATAGAAATTATATTATTTTCTCCGAAATAATTTTAAAAAAATAATAATAAATAATTACTATTAAAAACGTTTTTGCTTTTAACGAACTATTTTGTTCGCAATTTTTTTTTGTTAATATACAAAAAATTCGAAAAATGAATCGAAAAATTCGAAAATTTCAATTCGAAATTTTCGAATTTTTTTGTTAACGAAAAATATTTCGAAAATTAACAACTTTTCTTTGTTAAATTACCAAAAAAAAACTATTGTCGACGTCTCGGAACAAAAAAATGCTTCTACTTTTTTTACTGTCTAATAAAGTATAACATTTTAGTGATTCTACTTTACCATAATAGGCAACAACCGTCTCATCCATAAAACACAAAATACCAAACAGAACGTTTTTTCTCACGCGTCACTGTTTAATATATTACGATATGACGAAACAGTACGAGATAAATGGCTATAAACTGCTAGAATACGTGTTACTTACTGCACCTATTGTCGAACGATCGCAAACATCGATTTACAATCATTGCCTTCAAAAACGAATAGACCGACACGCGGCATCGTAAGTATCGTAAGAAACTTGTCGAATCCATCTTCGCGGTTCGCTTGTCGTTGTTTATTCGATTGCAAAGAATAATAATAATTATATTTATCCGAAACTATCGTACGTACAGACATTACGGAGTCCGATGATTTAATTCTTCGTGTTAATGACGATTCTCGTATCCAAAGTCTTGACCCACTTTAACAGATGATCGTTAGCAGGCAGAAGCATATATATACGCTCTCCGTTCGGTTTATGCGCGATATCACGCCGCTAATACAAGCTCTGCATAGTCAAGCTGCTCGCGCAGCTTCGCGCATAGATTTTCTGTTATGAGACCCCTAACGGACATTGCATTATGTCAGCAAACTTTACTATACCGATCTGCTACATTATTCGCGCGTATATACGACAACGTTTACTTATACATAACCTAAAAGCGATCGCGGCAATGAATCGAAACTCTCACGAACCTCAGTCAGTAAACATAAACAATTTTTTAAAGGAAAAACTGTTTAAATGTCAATACTATTATATCGTAAATATTTGATACGTCTGCATCTCCGAAGTAACATTATTGATTAAACGTAATATCAGAAATATCCATAATATACGACTTTTGAAATATCACGAACGGAAAGAAATTCAATAATTTATTCATTTTTATAATCAATTTTAATCGTTAAAATTAAATATCTTCACTTATTATTATTATTTTTTTTTATTTTTGTATTTTTATTATAATTACCTTTGGTGACTCTATATTTCGAAGCGAATCCTTAAATCTTGTAAATCAAAGTACTTTTTTCGATGATCGGTAATGCAGTCTGAAATTTTTCTTCGATGTTTTTGTCTCAATTTTTTTTTTTTTTTTTTTTTTTTTTTTAACGGAACAATTAATTGATTCTGAAGAACTTCGACTTCAGGAGTCCTTAAGTATCGACAAACGCACTTGACCTGTGTCCGCTACATTATCCGTCATGTGTACTTCGCGACGACGCTAACTACCGTTCAACTATTCATCGCGAATACGAGTCCCTCGTGAATGGCTAACACACGCGTTCCGCAAATCTCGTTGAGCGCTATATTGCAATCGAGGCATCAAGCATTATCATAATGATTATCGCTGTCATTACATCGGAGGTCGAGAGGATCGTCCTCCGCGATGTATTTATTGGTTATGTACGACGCTTGGCGCAGTCGTGCGCGAGTCGTTGACACTTGGGGCCTTTTCCTTTGGAGTCTCGAGACTCGTCTCCGGGTAAATACCTTATTCGTCGGTAGTTATTGAATCCTCGCGAAAGAACAGATATTAACTCTTTCATTGCGAGACATTAAAAATAAGTATAAGACGGTGTCCACGAGAGAGTATAATCAGATGTTATAAAGGAACATGTAGGCAGTGTGTAATCGAACAAAATTCTATCTATTGCCGACGTTGATGTCAACAACGCAGATGAGGAGTAACTGTTGATGGGTTCTTCGCGGCAAAGCATGTATAGGTTATGCAAGAATTAAGAGAAAAAAAGAGTTTTTAACGCGCAAAGATAAAACACGACGCGAACTTCGTATCGTATTAAAAAAAATAAAAAAAATAAAAAAATGTCGAATACGGAACTATCGGGTCAAATATGGAGTTTTGAATGCAAAAAAATGATTTTCCACACGAAAAAAAAAAATATATCGAAAAAAAAAAATATCGATATATCGAATCGATTTTCATCGAAAAATCGTATATTACCGATATATTTCAGAATATATTTCTGTATTCATATGATTTTCTTCGTCCTTTAAGTTATTTTCTTTGCTTCTGTGAATATTCGAGCAGAAATTTTTGGGCAATGAGAGCTCAACGCGTTTAAATGACTGGATTGCGGAACGAAAGGCTTCGTGTACCGAGTTGAGTTAACATTACTACAATATGTAATAACAGGCATATCACAACGGCAGCGAGGGCCACAGGGTTAAAGGGTGACAAAAAAAAAAAAAAAAAAAAAAAAAAAAAAAAAAAAAAAAAAAAGAGAATCCACCGAGAAATGTTTGCCGTTCTGTGTGTTGACATGGAGTCGCCATTAACCTCCTTTCGAGGTGACGGCCTCGTGTATGTGAGGGCAGAGAGCAATCGCGTTCTGTTTTTACGATTCTCGACCATTACACGTGAATGCAACGTTTTATGCAAAGTGCTCGAGTTATACGAGACAATTAATTTACCTCTCCTCGTGAGACACACATTTCACACAGACTCCGGGTTCAGTCTATTTTTTTGGTTGTGCAGCGTAGACGCGATTTTACGATACACGATGTATAAATATGTCCTCATCACAGTAGTTCACAGTAGTAAAAAGTTGGTTCGTCACGATATATCGCAAATTATCGAAAGTTCGATATATGTATTGTTGTCGGTTTATTCGTGCTGTGATTGGTCGAGATTTGACGGGAGGTTTCGGCCGCGCGCAGCGCGGCCGTAACCTCCTAGTCACAGTAGTAAAAAGTTGGTTCGTCACGATATATCGCAAATTATCGAAAGTTCGATATATGTATTGTTGTCGGTTTATTCGTGCTGTGATTGGTCGAGATTTGACTGGAGGTTTCGGCCGCGCGCAGCGCGGCCGTAACCTCCTAGTCACAGTAGTAAAAAGTTGGTTCGTCACGATATATCGCAAATTATCGAAAGTTCGATATATGTATTGTTGTCGGTTTATTCGTGCTGTGATTGGTCGAGATTTGACGGGAGGTTTCGGCCGCGCGCAGCGCGGCCGTAACCTCCTAGTCACAGTAGTAAAAAGTTGGTTCGTCACGATATATCGCAAATTATCGAAAGTTCGATATATGTATTGTTGTCGGTTTATTCGTGCTGTGATTGGTCGAGATTTGACGGGAGGTTTCGGCCGCGCGCAGCGCGGCCGTAACCTCCTAGTTCGCTTAAATACGTCCGAAAGCGATCGAGTATTTTTTTTTTTTTTTTTTTTTTTTTTTTTTTATTATTTTTATTTTATTTATCAATCGAGTAAATATTTCATTTGTTCGAAAGGAATGACGGAAAAAAAGCGGTGAAAACTGGTTGCGTTTACTCGTGTACTCAACGATGCGATAAACGGCCATTAAAGCAATTATTTTATTGCTTTAAAACCGTATAATATCACGAATACTTTGCGCCGATTTTTTTTTATTTTTATTTTTTTTTTTTAAGTCATTATGTTTATTATTGAAAGAAAGTGGAGTTATTTCCTTTGACGGTCGGTATCGCCCTGTTCTTCGCGATTCGTATCATTTGCCTCACGGACATCGACTATTCTTAGTATCGGAATGGTATATATAATATAGTGTACCGATATGGCGCGCTACCGTTTAAGGACGGAATTTAAATGCGTGGGTTGCAGTAAAGAGCGAAAATAGAAGTATTTACATTCGATTGCCGTTTTATACTCAAACTACTTAGCCGCTTCGCATCGGCAATGCGATTCCTACTTGTCTTGTCATCGTATCCACTAATCCGTTAATCTGTGACAATCAATTCGTATAATTGAAGGCGCGTTTCTCCGCTACTGAGAGACGATATCAATGAAATCGGTAGTCGATAATAAATAAACTGTATCGCTGTTTGCGCGTCTTGTATCGACGCAGAATACATCGCTGATACGTTCAATTAATTTTGCGCGTCCGGCATCGCCTCTGATTTAACGACGTCGATATGTATCGATCGCATACTGAGACTTTAGAGATCCGAAAAACTTTAAAAACTCGAAAAAAAAAAAAAAAAAAAAAAAATGTTTTTTTTTTCATTTTTTCAAACTGTAAGGTACTACGGCGCGCATCATAACAGCGCTTCCGGTCGACCAATTTTCATAATAAAATGCGTTCAGCACATTATTTCTATAAACTTTCGAATAAAAATTCGAAATTCGAAAAAAAAAAAAAAAAAAAAAAAAAAATTAGAATATATAATTTACATAAATATATTTCGCCAATAAAAAAAAAAAAAAAAAAAATAGGGAACATTTTGCATACGAGTGGTTTAACGCTCGCAATCGGACTTCGAGTTAACAGCATCGAAGACTGCTGGAGTCGATGAGTATAGCTGAAGCATGTATGCGATGCTATGCTACCGCGTGCCGACATGCATTGACTTTCGGTGTACGGGAACGGCAACGAGTTTCCTTTGTCTCGATGGACCGGCTCTTTGCTTTGTAGTACTGTAAAGTAACTACACAAAATGTGCGGCGCGTTCTCTTTTAGACATCCTGCGAACTCACGTTTGCAGATCATGCAAACGATCGTTTGCGATCGTTTGCGTCTGCATATCCGAGAGGGGGAGGGATGGGAGGAGGCTGCGATATTCGCGATGGTCACGCTATTCTCAAGCGAAATGCATGAATGTACGGATGATGGCGATCGTATAGAACCGATTGTATACACTCACCGATGCTATCTTCGCATTTGCTTTGTACAAATAAACTCTGATGCAGTGCATCGCAGGTGTACAGGGAACAGTGTCGACACTTAACATCGCCAACTTAAGGCAGAAGTTACGCGTCGCACATTATTGGCGATTGGATGATGTGGTAATGGAGCGTTAAGGGTGATTGAGACAAGGAAAGCAATCGGAGCGCTCGATCTTTATCGCGACCGGCGGGTTTAACACATCCGGCAGAAAAATCGGTGCCCTTGCGAATGCGGTTCGTACGATCGAAAAAAAAAAAAAATCACTCGAAGCGCATTCCGGTCGGCGCCATTTTTTTTTTTTTTTTTTTTTTTTTAGATACTTGTAGCACGTTGAGAACAGTCTGTATGCCAAGGTGACGGTGCATGAGATCGCGTTAATTCCGAGACCAAAGTAGCGAGTAGTAAGTGGGAATGCAACTGCAAGACTTTCGATTAATTGGTGTGCAGAGGCGACAATAAGTTGGTATTTATGAAACGAGAATGAGATCGATCGCCGACAGAAATTCAATCGGAAGGTTTGCGAAAAAAATACATTCTTTCTGCGTATATTAATGCGGAGAAGCGTGTAGGGATTAATCTTGATAAAGCAAATTTAAGGCGAATTTCGATTGAGTTGTTGCAGAAAAAAAATAGGAATTATAATTGCGGAATTTTGCGCGTTGATTTTTTTTTTGCGATAAAAAATTCCGTTTCAATTGCAGGATTAAGAGAATTGGCTGCGTAGCGCTTTGTTTCGGTAATGTTGAACGATGGAAATTTTTTTGGTTGACATTCAAGCAATGTATAGAAAGACATGTGTAGATATATGTGTTGATGTAGTACCCAGTTATATAAAAAACATCGAGAACATCACTGTCAAAAGAATCGGACAACTTGAATTTCTGGATACGTTAAGTGGTCTCATCTATCTGGCGGTTCGTAAACCGAGTTAAATGTAATTTTTTTTTTTTTTTTTTTTTTCGCAAACGACAGAGCGTAATGAAATCATTTTTTGTTGAAAATACATATATTGAGAGTTGTTAAAAAAAGGCGGTTGCAACAAAACCAAAGGTTGAAAAATTACACCACTAAACGTCTCAGAAAAAAAAAAAAAAATCTTTCGACGGCAATATTTGTCTTATTATGTATTTTTTAATAAATATGAGTAATAAAATGATTATTTTTTTAATTAAAAATTAAAAATTAAAAAATTAAAAATACGTGTATCAAAAGTTGTAAAAAAAAAAAATTCAAATTTTTACTCGTATATCGAACTGATAGATAAATGGATTCCCTGAAGAGATCGTCCGGTAGAAATCGCACGTAGAATCGTTCATAGACAACACGATAACTCGAGTAAAGAGTTTCAATAACACGTATTACGTTTTCTTCGTATAAAAACAGTTATTATTACCGATTCGAAGGCAGTGAATCGTTTAATTCGCGGCAGTTGAAGATACATATGTATATTATACAACATTAAACTAAACGTATCGCGAACGACGCGCCAACGTGGGCGGGTCGCTGTCTTCCGTCGCATTCAACTAAAATGATCATCTCAACGCCTCTGCACTCGAGTTGCTCTCCTCGAGTGCGTAATGTATCATAATAATGTATGAATCGTTCTCTCCGAGGATTTGCTCTCAAGAATCTCGAGTCCTTTATATTCATCGTACAGATATACGAACGCGTGTACTGCGACCATAAAATAGTTACAGAATAACGATGAAGTTTTCAGGAAATCATCAATGGAATCCTTGACCGGCAAACTACATATTTTCATAATCGAATGCATAAACATCGCGCGACTATAATATTTCCTCATTCGCAAGAGTCTTCACTTAAGGTTATCAGGAAGACTTCGCGTTAACGGAGCAAACGACATAAAAGAACCGATAGACGGGATCGCAATAGAAAATTCCGGTTTGTTTACCGTTTTCAGTTTTTTTTTTTAAAGTACTTGCATAACAATCATACATCGCACATGTCGATTGATATCCCGTAATGTTTGGTGCCCTTGCGAAGAGCACATGTAGGCGTAACGACGAGACTTCCGCAAGGAAATGGATAGCAACTCGATCGCGTTACCACCACAACGATTTTAATGTATTTTATCAATGTGTGCAAAAGACTTGTGATCCTCGACCTTCGTATTCTTAAGCCTGCGGCTTCGAGATTACGTCACGCTCTCCTTTTTATATCTCTCAAGTCGGCGTTCAAGTAGCTATTACGCTTCTTTTCACCCTTTGGTTCATTTTCCATTTTAATAAAATGCGATCGCTACGAGAGCTCTATGCACTTTTCTTAACTGCAGAAATGCTGAAACGGGTATCAGATATCGATAGTTTCTTTCCTTAAGGGTATACAAAGGCTGTGTATACGGTTTGTAATGCTCTTCTGGCGTTAGACGATCGATAGATATATATAATGCGCCGAGCGCGTGGCGAATCGTTGTCGATGGAAACCGCGAAAAAATCTGTACTACCGGGACTACCGACCATCACTATTCCTGTTACCTTGGAGCATTGAAGCATCGAGACTTTTATGGTACACATTGGCGGAGATACGAGAATAATTATAAGTATTTCTGCAGAATATCGCCGCCCGCACGACATCTTCGAACCGCAAAGTTCTTTATTTGTTTTGACTCGAGAAACTGCGGCGAGAAATTCTTTCATTGTGGTGCGTTTCTTGTTCTTTTTTTTTTTTTTTTTTTTTTTTTTTTTTTTTTTATTATTGGAGTTTCCTTTAGTTTACTATGAATCTGTTTTGATGCTGTGGTTATACTTATACAAGTACAGTCGTGTTGTAAAGTTTATGAATTGTACGCACGAATAGTATTGTATTATGCAATGAATTCATCAATAATGATACTTATTTAACCGAATGCTGGATTTGGATTAATCAAATCCGATCGAATGAAATCCATCAAATCCTATTGAATTCGATAAATGCTATTCATATATAACTTTTTCTTTAACCGAAATTTATTTGACAATTTAAAAAAAAAAAAAAAATTTAATTTCGAAAATTCGTGATTTAAAAAAGAAAAGCAATTTTTTTTTTTTTTTTTTTTTTTTTTTTCGAAAAATAGAAACAATTCATAAGTATAAAAAAATATTATCGAATAAATTTCGGCTAAAGAAAAAGTTAGATTACCGGATAATTCGTTAAAAATTTTTTTTTTTTACTAATTTGTTAATAACTTTTTGGAATTATTATTATGGAAAATTAATTTTTTTAACACCTTCTGTATGATTGATTTTTTAAAGATTTTTATTCCATTAGAAAGTTGTCGAAATTCTCTCTGAATTTCACGTGAATCGCATTCTTTGGTAATACGCAACGACACACCCTTCTTAAATCCGTCTAATTCAATTGTTTAGTAATCCAATTTACATTCGAAACCAAACGACGTTACGTGTAACTCACTGATGAAATTTAGTCACCGATCGTACAACGCACCGATTTCACTCCACCATTGTAATCTTTCGCGACTCTTTACAAATTGACAAGTCAGTATAATTAGAGACATTCGACAAAAGGAAGTTGAGTCGCGGAAGTTCGAAGCTCCACGGGCATCGCTCCCGCGAGATTGTCCGCGTTGATACTTTATCTCGCTTCGTGTCGCGTGGTATATATTCGACTTTCGTTTTGTCGCTGTGCTTTATGCCTTTTTGTTCAATCGAAAGACAAAAGAGGAAGTTACAGCCCAACGGCAATGAGATTACTTCCTCGTTGAAGAGCCCGCGAAAGACCTCATTTTTCTGCCCGCAGACGGGGTAATAGTCTAATAGTTAAAATGTACGCATTCAGTTTCAGCGCAAACGACATTGAAGTTACGGAAATGTCGCGAGGACCGAAGAATTTCACCTTGTTACTCGTTTCTTTGCGATATGCATCTCCGAATAAGACGAATAATCGTAAACGCATTTAAATACGATGCAATAGTCACCCCTTCGGGACTTAGCGTCGCGTAAACCACCGATTAACGATTTGTTATTGTTTCGTATTGTTATTATTTCATTTTTTTTTTTTTTTTATTTTTAAAACGATTTTTAGGTTAACTTTTTTATTCCGTGCATTAGTCCCGATTTCGTTCAATTTATGACGTCGGAAATTATTTCCACGGCATGCATCACAGTCGATTCTTTCGTCTCAACTCGTCAATTAGTCACAAGTTAATTAGCGGAATTTTCAAACCGAAATCCATCACTTCGACGTCCTTTGCAGACAGAATGAATAATAATCAGGAGTCGCGATCTCGGTATTTAATTTTTTGCGACAAGAGCAGAGAAATCATTCCATTAGCGTTTCCGCGAACTGAAATCATTCGGAATGCGCTTCGGATCAGAGGACAAATCTCGTCCGACCTGCAATAGGATGTGACGACGTTGAATGCACTCGCGTCGCATTTTTTTTCAGTTCTCAATTAATTTTCGGGGATGAAAAATAAAAGTATACAAAAGCTGTATCTGTGAACCGCCGGTAGTTGTCGCTGCATCACCGCTAAATAAACATCGAACGTTCGGACGAAATGGAGTAGCAATTTTTTTCTTTTTTTTGGTCGCCAAACCACACAGGATGCAACGAGTTATGATGAATTGTGAAGTGTTATTCGCCGATGAAAAAATGCATCCGAGACGGCAGCGGCGTCAGGTCAACCTTGACGAGAATATCCCTTTTCACTTGCGAAGGAATTGCGTTCGTAATATCCTTGACTCCCTCCTGTTCGCGTCTACTTTTCTTTTTTCCCTCTTCCCTTACCTCCGATCATTCTTCGATGTTTTCTCTTTTTTTTTTTCTTTTTATTCATATTTACGCGCAGCGAAGGTTCGAAGTGTCGCAGGGACGAGACGTTATCATTATTCGACCGCGAAATTTCCGTAACCGCAACGCACGCAGCTTCCTCGTATTTTCATTCCGAGGTTTTTCGAATTAACGCCTTTTTGAATTATGCCTTTTCGCCAACAAGGTAGAGCCGCGTTACACGAGCCGATAATTAGCACCCGTAATATCCCTGTTAATGGTTTCCAGCGCTCGTAAAGTTTCTTCCTCGTAGACTATGGGGTTTGCGAATAAAAAAAAAATTCTGCGGCGCGTATATATTTTGTGATATAATGGCGAACATTTCGAACGTCGAATCTCGTTAATAGCAACTATTAACGACTCTGTACCTTACGATTTGCAGTACGCATGCAGCTGCTACCATATAATAGTTTCCCGATACTACGATACTTCGATCTAATAGCTGTGCGTCACTCGTGAACTTGAAGATACGCGAGCTATAAGCTCCGACGGAATTCCCGTGGATTCTTGCGGATACGAATGAAAGACCTTAAATCGATGAATCACGTCATCATAAGAACGCATCGTCACCGACTACGTATGTAAAGGACAAAACTTAATATCGTAACGGTTCGTACAACGCGTATGGAAACATTAATGTTGCGGTGGAGTTGGATAATAATTTCCGCGTCTTGGGATATTTCTTTCTATATGTGGTGAATAACTATCGTTCGATTATGGTATATACCGTTATCAAACCCTGAAACCGATGCTAACGGACGTACAGAAGTCCCGTCAACGTGTAATCAACGAGACGAGATATACACTTTGTTTTCCTTACATTTTAATGGCTGACGATGATAATCCATTAAAAGTGAGTAATGCGGAAAATGACTTCTAATAATACATAATACATAATATGTTTCGTTCCCTTAAATTTGAACCGATGGCAGGTGACGATAATCGATTAAAACTTGTAAATCCGTATGCATTCGTTCGCGTATTTCAATTTTCTTTATGCAGAGGAAATTACGACCGTTCATGGCGTTGCGATATGAATGAAAACTAAACGAGTCTGAAGCAATGATGTCAGAAGCATTTGTTATTCGGAACACTTGAATTATTGGTCAGGTGGATGTTGAACCACAGCGGAGATTGTACCGATGAAACGGTTGCGTTATAGTGAACCCCAAGCGAAGGCAATCAGTGTCGGCAGTACGCGAGTAACTATTTCGCGCTGAACACGCCGACGTGTTTGAACGTCGAAATTGCCTATCGAATCATCAGGCGAAGTTCTTTGCAATTGCGAGGTCGATGACTTATCGGTAAGAAACAGGTGGACGTCTAGAAAGGTGTTATACTGCATGAAACGTAATGAATTCTTTACCATAGTCGCCACACGATATTTGAGGTTATAAATGAAATTGAAGAAAGTATTGGAGATTTTTTTTATTGGGTGATAAACTTGAGATCTTCTTGGTAACTGCTAATTTCGACCACTTCTTTGACCTTCGCTCGTAAAGTACACGGAAAAAGTTTTGTAAAAAATCTCACCGGCAATGACCGGATCATCGGAAGGTTCGGATACCTGGAAACGCCTATTCTCACCTGGTAATTATTTTAATTGCCGTTGTTTCCAACGCTAACCTACATGATTACCGATTTACTGGGAACTTTTTTTGTTAGCATACAATGGTTCATCTTAAAACGGAGGAAAAATATCGGCTCGCTAAAGTGTTGTTAATCGATCAATTCTACGATATGTCTATCGAGCAGAAATTCGCACCATCAATAGATACATATTTTGTTGATTCTCTTTTGCCATTAAGAATACGTTCTTTGCGCAGATATAAAATCCCTATATGGCCGTCGGACGTCTACGAAGTGTTAAACACATTAACCAAAAAAAAAAAATGTGTCTTTTGCAAAGATATAAAAATCCGTATATGGCGTCTGACTTACTGTATTACTTTTCCAAACGGAGCTCGAGAAATTTGCGTAACAGCATCATCCTCGCGTTGCTCTAGTGATGATTTCGTAACACTGGCAATAAAGACGCTTCTCCCGTCGTGTCTCGTTGATTTAGATCGTGTGGTACGCACACTCCTGCTACATGCACATTATAATACTCCGCGAGTGAACAAGGTCGGCGACTTCGTCTTCGTGACTGAGAATCGCGCAATGAAAAACTGAGAGGGGAAAAAAAAATTTGCTCTTGCTACTCTGGCAGCTGTGTTTGCGTAGAGCGAGTGATGGCTCCGCGAAGGTGTACCTCGAAATTTCGCCTAATGTTGACTGCAAATAGTCGCTAAAACGTCGGTATAGTTTGCGAGATGACCAGTTTTCAATTTCAGACATATTGTGTAAAAAAGGAGACCAGAGATGATGACGCAAGAGGTAAGTCGGAATGGACGTTGTAAAACAATCGCAGACCTAATGCAGTGGGTATGGCTTTCTATCGAATTACCATACCATAGGTATAATCTGATTTCATAGAATGCCGAATTTGCTTGGGTGGAATGTGCGAAGTTGACTGAAGGTGTACGTTGAAGATAAATGATGCCTTTGCAAATGTCTGGATTTTAAAAGGGTTTGAAGAATTAGGAACTACAGCCTATAATCGGCATTTTCTGAGATTTTCGCACTGAATATGGCATTCTAAAGAATTACCATAGCGTACAGTCTGATTTCATAGAATGCCGAATTCGCTTGGGTGAAATCGGCAACATTGATTGAAGGTGTATGTTGAAGACAGACGATGCCTTTGCAGACGTCTGGATTTTAAAAGGGTTTGAAAAATTAGGAAATACAACCTATAATCGGTATTTTCTGAGACTTAATGCACTGTGTATGGCATTCTAAAGAGTTAATTACCATAGTAAGTACTCTCATTCAGAATGCCGTTGTTGGTTGAAATTTCCGATTTCTTTTACTGCCCATTTTCAACTAGTCCCGGTCTCCCTTATTATACAGCCATGTAGACGCGTATACGAGTTTAGTTGCTGATCTGATATGTTCCGGGCGTCTTCTCGGTGAATTTAAGATCCTGAATCTCCAAGGAGAATTCTGCCCGAGTGGGTTGTTCCTCCCGGACTATGACCGCGATGGTGACTCATGTAGGGAATCCTAAAGGGTATGAGAGAACTGGAGATCCTGTTTGCGACGACGGACTCATTCGAGTTCGTAGGAGAACCTGCCGTGTCTCTTGTTAGTTTATTCAAAGCAGCTAAGACAGGATATAAGATACCCCTTACGTTTTTTCATGGTCCCTCGATCGATTTCGCCGGAGTACGAGGGCGAGAATCGTTTTTTTATCATTCCTGTGTCGATTCCACGCCTTCTTTAGGCTTCTCAAGCACAAGATCAGATCCTCATACTTCGAAGAATCCATCTCTGTAGTTGGATGATCAAAATGGCACGAAATTGGTTCGGTGCCGAAGCCGTATCCGGTTCAACCCACTCGTGTTCCTTCCCCTCACCTTTAAGATGGGTCACCAACGCATTGACCAATAGAACTTTGCGATGAGTCCAGACCACACTTTTTTCATCTGTATTCCTACTTTTCCATTGTTGTTCACATGCAAAAGTCCGTTTTTGTCCGACTTGTCCGTTCTTTCTTGTACATTCGAGATTTCAGACCGTTTCTTCTATATTTTAGCATCGATTTTGTGTCTCAAACGTATCGTTTTTATTGTGCCGAGAAACTGTAAACATTTGAGATCTTCTTTTATTTGAAATACCAGTTTTAGGCATTCCTGTTGTTCGGAGTCTCGTGTATAATCGAAGAATCGTAAAACGTAGGAACGTCGTCTCAATGATCATGACGAATCATGACGATTTAACACCGTCTTGTCGACTGTCGGTTACGATAGGTCGGGGTGTTGCTTCGCCGGGCACTGGGCGAACCGTTCGCGCCTCATCGTTCAACGCTATTCTGCGTATAATATGTCCACCTTTCACTTTTGGCAGTGTGCGCTCTGCTCAAAACCTACTCGCTGCGAGTAGCGTTGCTGTTGCTGTTGCGCTGTTAAATATCAGTGTTTAGTTTACTATCGCTCGCTGGTTCGGACTTTTCGTGGGCCCGGAACAGCTTGTCTTCGACCTCGAAAGGCTTGTTAAAGCTGCAGAAGGCGCCACTAGCGCAACAGGCGCCGTAAAGACGAACGGCTCACGAACAATCACAATGTTGCATTGCTGGTCCGACCAATAATAAAAGGATAATCAGAGTTTTACTTCCGACTTCTCGAATAAAAAATTGTTTTAACAACAAAAAAAAAAAAAGTGAAATAGCAAGTAATTATTTGCGCATTACAATCCAAACATTCCAACAATCAATGAGAAATTAATTTTCCTGACTGTAATATGCGAATAATTATTTTTATTATTTCGCGTCTTTTTTTTTTTTTTTCAATATTTTTATTTCCGCTCGGAATTTTTACGATTTTTGGTAAATAATTTTTTCATTATTTCAAAAATCGTTTTAAGGCCCAATGACCGCGGCAAATATTTAAATTCATTGGCTCGCAGTTTGAAAAACATTTTGCGAAGCCGACAAGAAGAATTATCGGTGAACGTGATCCAGATATTTCGTCGTTTGAACGCTGCCGACTGGATACTTCCCGTAGCAATGCACAGCGGAGACATGGAACGAGCAGCTCTCTGACTCTCGAGATTTCTCGGCATATATTCTCGCAACGCCTACCCTCGGAGCGCAAAATCCTCGAGAATTTTTTTTTTTTTTCTTTTTTTTTTAGAACGCAATATATGAGAGGCGCGTCAGGAAGGAAAGCGAAGAGGCCACGGGGGAGGTCCGCCCGCGAGTAAATTATTTATCGCGCACACTTGCAAAGCCTTCATTCTTTCGCTGGTGCAATTTTTGCTCCAGTATTGCTATGCAGCTGCGCTTAACACGACGAGACGAGATCGTTCATTCCGGCACACGGCCACATAACGTCTCGCTACGAGGATATATCTTGTTATGCCGTACATACATATAAGTAGGTGGATATCAACGTCGTTGTTAATGTACATCCAATCTCACGGCTATCAAAGTAATGGTGTTTGCACACGTGTGCGTTTTCTACAAGGATTTAAAAAATGACGAAGTACGGCAGCCGGTCTATCCGTCAGTGTGTATTAAAATACTAGCGTGACTCATGGTCATTCGCACCGATCTGAATTACGCATTCATAATGTAACTGTCGTGAAAATTAATTTTTACATCAGCGTACCTTCTGATGCCAAGTTTTTTACTTAAAAAATGTTAAGTGAACGAAGTAATTTTTTTTTTCTTTTTTTTTAATTAATTCTCGCAACTTATAATTTTTTTTACAGTACATGAGCCTTTAAATAAAATCTTCCGCGATGTTTTGAACGGAAATAGAAAACCCGTTTTCTGATTTATTCATAATATGAATTATGAGATTTTTAATGAAGGAAATATATGCATGAGACAAAGAATAGGATCACTGGCAATGGAAGTTATAGTTCAGGATGGATATATATTTTTGTATTTATTCCGGAACGTTAGAAGCTTTGAAACGGGAGAGACTCGACGTGACATTCGAACGAGAAATCACAACGGTTAACCTGTTTAGTTGATAATAGAATAATAATTAGCATAGTAAGTTCCGGGTTATCCGAACCCACGGGGCTGCAGGTCTCGTTGCCTCGGGCAACGAAACCGAGACACGCACACGTTCGGTGTTATTAATCGTTATTTGGGGAGAATTTCGATAGCACAAAAAAACATTCAGGGGAACTCGCTGAAAGGGCGGAGAAACTAATGTCGCGTGAGGATTGGAACGAAAAAAAATTGAATTTAATATTAATTTTTTTTTTTATCGAATAAAATATCAATTTTTTTTTAATAAAATGAATTCAATATTAATTTTTTTAATAAAATAAAATATACATATTTTTTTAATAAAATGAATTTAATATTAATTTTTTTTAAATTCATTTTAATATTTCTTTTTAATTTTAAGCTTCAAATTGAAATTTTGGAAAACAACTGCGTTTCCGAGTAATTAGAAATCGTGTGAAATTTCTTCTCGCGCAGCTTATGGCTCATCCCTAAGAAATATCAACAAAGAACATACGTATTGTTCATCGACATATGCAAACAAATATATCCAAAACCGTCAAGAGATGTGAATGACAAAGACAATTGATGTGTATCCTTCTTAGCAAACATCGCATCTGATACGTTACTATACAGAGCTATGAGCGATCTATACGACCGAAGATTGATGATCGAACTGTTTCTCTTTCACGGTCCAGTCGTCTCTTTATTTTGTACTCTTCTGTTTCTCGCGCACCGGGTAAGGTCTCCGAACTCGTGTGAACGAAATTACATGCAAAAACTACGATCCCGCGGGAGAATTTCAGAATCTTCCGTCACTTAACGCGCAGCTAAAAGCGTTTTTCCACAGAGTATCTAATTTTCATATTTATATTATTCGTTATTAAAGTTCAAATTTATATTTCCCAATGATATTGATATTTCATATTTTTCATCAATTTTTTCGTCTTTTCTTTTAAAAATTCGAATTAAAAAAAATTTATTTTTAAACGATCAATAAATCCGATCTTTTTTTTTTTTTTTCTGTGAGCAATCAACCGTTAGATAACGCAATAATTATTATCTACAGTACAGTTTTCTGCTCGTTAATGTCAATTAAATTTCCATTCCACATACAACTCAATCAATATTCCAAGAATAATAATGTCGTAGTTAAAGCAAAAAAATCGAACAAAGAAATGCAGTGTACCGGTTGCGTCGCTATGCGGATAACGCTGAAGTTACGATAACCGCCACACGCGGTCACCAGAACCCCCGTGTCTCCCGTTGCCTTCGGCAAAATATAGAAAGCATTTGTTCCCAAGTGCAATCGAATTATCGGTGCTTCGCGGAAACTTGTTTTCGATAAGCGAAAGCAATATGCATAAACACATCAGATATACATAACCATAAATCATATCTCGCAGACGCCTATCAAGATATGCGACATCTACTGGTTTCCAGCAGATGTGACGCATCTTGAATACACGTTTGATTGGGGCGTCTTGAGGGATATTTCGTACGTCAGATAAGGGTAAATCCAGCGGCGTTTCAACCACAGGGGGGTTCCGAAAACTGGTCAATGGATCCGGTATACAGTGTCGCGGAAAATTACAACTGCATACAGCAACATGACGAGCCACCGTCGCGCCTCCTTACCAGGAATGGCGTTCAGGATGATTCACAAACCAACCTAACGATCAAAAGCTAACGATCAAAAGCTAAAAGTCACCGCTAAATCGTAATTTGTTGGGGTCTCTTAGGCTTTCATTTTAGCCTTTCGTCGGGATGCCATTACGTATTTTTAGAGATTCTGGAGAGACGAGAGTAGAATGTATTCTTGTCTACCTGGACAAGCTACCTAAAGCGGACCATGAAGGGGAAGAGAACATTTAATGGGTGGCATGCCGTGAGGGAGAGAGAGAGGGGGGGGGGGAGGAGACTTGGGGAATGAACAGAAGAAGTAGAAGAAATAAAAGACGGGGATGAGAAGGCGAAGGAATCACGTTACGACGTCTGGTTCAGCTCCGGGATGCCGACGAGGGAACAGGGAGTTCAGGGTTAAGCAGAGTTGGATGAAGACAGCAAAAAGACTGAGAAGCCGATCTCGCGCCGCTTCGTCTCGCTTAGCCGCGCTGCACGCTATACCTTCGTTGTCGTTTAATAGTTTTGCGGGATTGAAGGAAAACTTGATTTGCATGATATTATATTAAATATGTATATATATTGAATGAATTTTTTTTTTTTTTTTTTTTTTTTTTTTTTTTTCGTTTTAACGCGCAAGTTAATTGAGCAAATGATCCTGAAGTGTAATGTAAACAAATGTGATTTGGATAAAATATATTTATTCGTATATATAATTTAATTTTGATGATTATTATAAATGTGTAAACATTTTTTTAATTAATTAATTTGTTTAAATATATAATTTTTGTAATTTTTTTTTATCGATAGATCGGAAAATTAATTGTGATGCATTCTCAAAATATTGGAAGTTGTATTTTTGATTTTTTTTTTTGGTAAATTATATTTATAACTCCTCTCACGTTAATTTATTTCACATGTGAAACTAACTGTGAAAAACATCCGTGAAAACGATTCTTTTTAATTATTTTCGACATTCTAAACACATTATCCATCTTTCGTTTTTATTCTTCGACGATAAAAGATTTTCTGAGAAAACGACAATGCCGCGGTGAGCGTTATAACACAACGAAATATTGCTTCGATTTGTCAACCGATCAGACCGTAACGTCTGGGCGTCAACTTTTTTTTTTTTTTTTACAGCTTTTTTTCGTAACGCGCGTTGTTTTTAAAGATGTATTCGTGAAACATCCGACGCTCCGCAAGCAGTTATGCATTATTTAATTCCGTCACATCGAATCGAACTGATTTAGTTAATTTTTTGAAGGGTTATCGCGAAAAAACTATTAATTCGATTGGGAATTATTTTAGATTTTTGAACATTTAAAAAATTGCCGCAAATTTTAATACACGAAAAATCAAATGATCACAGTTCAAGAAAATCGCTCGACATTTTTGATCAGTTATCTTCAAATGGTCCGTTATATTATAAAATTTCGTGAAAAATTCCGAAAAAAATTGTAGAGTACTGTGAAAGTATCGTTTTTTTTTTTTTGGTGCAAAGAGAATTTTTTGCCCTTTCGCATTATTATTGCGAGGAAAAGAAACGACCATTGTACGCGTCTAAGTAAAAATCTCTCCTATATAAAGGGTTAATTTTATTAATCAACCGATTAAGCACCTTGCGGAAGTTTATCACATCATTTGCCTTCTCTATTGTGTAATTCGCAGACGACACTATTTTGAAAATCGATAGATCGAAATCAGCGGAATTAAATTTAATCAAAAACCATTTTAAAAAAATCGCCCATTTTATTCTATTAATTTTCCTCTCCGACGAATTAAAAAAAAAAAAAAAAAAAAAAACAAGTCAGACCTTCAGATCCTAAAATGCTTTTTCAGAGTTTCTTATATATTTCCAAGTAACGAATTATCACGAGTGACTAAAGTTGACACGACGAGGGCGAGACGCGCCTCAACGAAACATTGCGTATACGCAATGAGAATATAAAGAGACAGAATTGAAGATAAATACGAAGGCAATAATCGTCGTAATTCATTCGACACTTAATTTACAATTCGTTCTATAATTTATGACCGTCAAGGCACCACCTGGGTATTCGTATGTTTGTCAGTAAAAAAAAATAAAGAAAAACGCATGAAATCTCGTTCATCGGGCGGTTCAGACGGCCGGTGTCCTTTGGGTTCCGGACGGAGCGCTCGGACAGCGCGGCATGTAAGATCATTTCATTTACACAAGTGGAGTTCTTAGCATTTTTATTGCTTCCACTCCCGTCCAATCGATGATCACTCGGCCCGGAAAATCCCAGATTATCCGGGGAGTAGTAGCGATTGAAAAAAAAAAAAAAAAAAAAAAAAAAAAAAAAAACGTTGACACAGAACTCCACGAGGCGGAGAGAAGGTCGAGTGTCTTCCCAACTTGATTTTCCCGGAATACTGGTACGTCGTAAACGTGGCTAATTCCTTTTGCATGTACTATGTATGTCTCGAAACCGGTGTAAACGTCTACAGTATACAAGTAACACTCGACTGTGCAGACGATCTATTGCTAGCTGTTCTAAGTTCTACGCTTGTCGATGGGGGGCGAGGCGCGCAACAAGAGTCCGGGCGCACCGCAGGCACGTGAACGCCAGCGAACGGCGTGAACGGCGAAGGTCGTGGTTCTCCGGTGCAACCAGTACCAACAGCACTCGCAACAGGTTTCTTCGCTCAGGCGCTTGGGCATTTTTTTTTTTTTTTTTTTATCATTTTTTTCGAAAGGAAACGATACACAGCGGAGGCACAAGACATTTTGCGTAAATTCGATATTCATTGGACTGCGGATTTTAACAAAGTTTAGGAAGCATCAATAGCATCAATAGGTGAATGTGTACTCGTCATCGGGAGGCTACTGTGGTTTATCGAGTAACAAAGAGAGTTCACGAGAGTTCAGAGTCCATAAGTATTTTTAGAGTGACCGGCAGCCTAATCGCGTAATATCTGTTGTATCGTATTTCATTTTAAAGACTTTTTGTTCCAATAACGGGAGTGCCGTTGATCCAGTAGCGAAGTATTCAAACCGATGTTTCTGTGGAACCGTATCGATGTCTGGACAGACGATTCACACGTAACTTTACTCTTGTTAGCCATGCAACGTGCGAGGAGTATCGATATGATTAGACGTGGGAACGCTGCTTTCAGTATCGGGAAGAGTGTGGGAACGCTAAGTGGCCGAAAGGGTACAAAAAAGACGGCTTCATCGATAAAAAAAAAAAAAAAAAAAAAAGATTCCATTGAAAAAAATTGATGAGTTGAAGGAACTAATAGTTACTTTAGACAATTGCTTCTCAATGATTAAAAAATGTGTTGTACCAACTAACTATTAGTTTTTTCAGCTGATTGTTGGTTCTCGCAACTCGTAATTTTTTTTCAATGAACTCAATTCTTCGTTCGCTGTTTTTTTTTGCGATTAATACCGATCAGTTCGCTGTATTAAAAAAAAAATCCATCAAAGCCAATATCGACATTTGAGTCCTCAGAAAATTCCTACAAATCAAAGAAATCGAAGTCGAATACGAGTTTGAAATACTCAACAGTTCGGGACACGAGCATTGAGCCGTAAGGTTTTTCGAAAGGCGAACCAAACACCTACCCTACGCGCCACGAAACGGCGTTATGAACATACAATATCACCATTTTTTTTTTTTTTTTTTTTTTTTTTTTTCCACCCGTCAACAGGATAGTCACGCGGGCGGTCATGCCTCGTGACTTTCCGTGGTTAACAGAGCAGAAAAATGCTGGCATGGCTCCCGCTCCGCTCGCCAGTTCCGACCAAAGTTTAGGATCTCATGATGTTTAAGGAGAAGGGGAACTTACAAATTGTAGCCGCCTATCTGAGTCATTATGAATGTACAAAGTGGTGTGTCTTATAAGCTTCTAACGCATAAATGTCTCGATAGGTATTTCGAAATTTTTGAAAAATATTGGACTCCGATTATATCAGCTCTCGATAATGGAAAAATATACATTTAAGGTACAGACAATCGTTAATGTGACTAATTACGAAATATTGAGTATCGGCACTTTTTTTTGTTGTTTTTTTCAAAAACGACATCATCGACAAAAATTTTGTAATTTTTTTTTTTATTGATTTGAAATAGTTAATTAATTATTATTATTATTATTTTAATGTATTTAAATTTTTTTTTTTTTACTTTTTAATTGCCCTTTAATTTGTAAACGATTAGATACACTGTGTAATGACGAATTGATGGGTATATTACGGAAATAATCGAATAGCGAAGGAAACTATATACGTTTCATCTGCTGAAAAAGTGCGAGCGAAGTGATAGAAGGTATGATTGCCGGATTCGTCACCTTGAAACGTCAAAATGTCTCGATACCAGATCTCGTCGAACTGTCGATAGCATTGCAAGGTTAGGCTGACCCTCGAGTCCGTATTTGAAGAACTTTCTTACGAATCAAAACAAATGGTGGGAAGGGGATACAGTTGTCTACCGATTAGCATACTGATCTGCGGTCCGCGACTTAACGGGTTCGATTTTTGCTCACGAGGGGGTGAAATAAATAAAAAATGAAAACATCGGAATAGAATTCAGTGATGTAAAGGTGAATTTAGGAAAAGGTGGGGTTACCTATGAGTACAGTACGAGAGCACAAAAATACGAAGAGCGACTGCGCGGCATAGTGCAGTCCGACAACTGCTCTATTATTACGGTAACTTTCGACAGGACTAATGATCGATCCAACTGATTTCTGTATACAGTCTGTTAGTTTGTATAGAACTATTGCTAAATATTGAGCCATCGTGAGTTCGCCTCGGATCGGTAGACTATATCGATTGCGCCACGTGATTAATGTGGGCACTGTAACCAACAACAACCACTAAAGCAAATGCCATTCAAGAATGGCGGCCCACTGATCCGATAATCGCATCGCAGGGCACATTTACATCTGCACCTCGTAACGAAACTACGAGACCTTTATATTTCTCTATTAATTTTTTTTAATAACAATTAAAAGCGACTGAATCAGAAGTATAACAAAGAAATTGCATAAAATAACAATTAATTATTCGTATATTATAGTCTGGCGATTTCTTCATTTGCTGATTATGGAAATTCCTCGACTATAATAACAATAATAATAATAATATTTCGGAAATAATAATTAATCATTTCGTAATTATTGTTATTTCACTTGGTTTTGTTAATAGTTTCTTTATTTACACTTCTTTTTCAGTCGGAAGTTCTTACATTTTTGTAAAAAAAAAAAAATTTTTATTCTTTTGAAGAATTTTTTTTTTTTTAATTGCATCCTTTTTAAAGAACTTTTTTTTTTTTTATTTAGTCGGAAGTTCAAAAAATATATCGTAGAAAATGGCGGCGATCTTTTTTTTTATTTGTTTTTATTATAAAAATATTTTTATTTGTACCAATATTCAACGGATTAAAATTTTTTATTGAAACAATTTGTTTTTTTTTTGCCGTTGCGGACCGTCGAGAGCTAAAAAGACTTCATTCTGATAACAAATAAAAAATGGCTATTCGCATTTTATTATCGAGAAATATATTTTTCATTCGGTGACAAAGTCTTTCGACATTACATAGTACCATCGGTTGCCTTTCGTCAGATTTTTAATACTCCGGAGTTATGAAATCGTAAAAAAATTTCCTGAAGCACCAAGGGTAGCGAAGCTTAAGCGGCAGAGATTCGTATGTATCCATCGCGGATATCTTACAACTCGTCGTAAACTGTAATATCCAAATGGTTGGGATTCATAAAGCCGAAGAGCGCGTTGCACACGAACGGGAAATAATTAAAAAGCAGTATCGACAAATAAAAAAAAAACTGAACATTAAAACAGTTCGGATAATCGGAATCCACCGTTTTAACATCCGCGTCTACTAATTGTACGCCTATTCGCATTGAATTGCTAAAACTGCCGGACCCTCTCTTTGTCTACAGTGTTTGCTAATTATGTATTACGAGAAATCTTGAAGTATTCTCGTCATTGTAGGCGCTCTTCACAGTGATACGACAGCTATCGTTTTTTTTTTTTTTTTTTTTTTTTTTACATATTCCTTCCGAGATTTGCGCGAATCATTATACTTGTCTATTATAATGATCTCTTGCAATGGCAGGCATTGTAATGCAGCGTAATATGGAACAGTATAGATAAACGCATTTGTTATTCGGCGCACTTAAAGTGCCATTAAGCTATTACCGGCATTACAAACGCCGCACTGGCATCTTCATTAAATCATTATGACTCTGCTGACTCGGTAATCGCGTCCATCGTCTCAATCGGAATAAAAGGGAACCGAGGGGAATTTTTGCTCTATTGCCACTGCTCCTTCGACTGTATTGTAAGCGCTGAATTGCGAGAAATGATGAGCAATAATACAACGCGATAGATCGCGATTTAGTTCACCAGCGTACCGGTTGATTCAAAATATTTTTATATTCGTGAAAAACTTTATCGTCGTTTTCTTCTTCATTTTCTTACGAGATTACAGATCGATCTAAAAATTCATCTTAAGGCTTTTTAATTTTTTTTTATCGGTAAAAAAAACGTAAAAAAACGTATGTATGGAATGATAATTTTTTTTTAATACCGATTTTTAATTTTTTCTCTTTCAAAAAAAAAAATACCTTATTTTATAGTTTTTAATTTATAGATTTCGGAATTTTTTTTATGCGAATAGAAGACGATTAGCGACAGATGATTGCACGGGATTCGTCGTAACATTTTTTTTTGTGTATAAAAAAATTGGTTAAAAATGGTCCTTTGCTAATAACAGTCTTAAAGCATCGAGGGATCGAAAAAAAAAATATATCGCGCTGCGCAATGAATAGTACATATATTTTTTTATGTGTAAAAAAGGAACAAAAAAAATGGCAATTTCTCCATTTCTGAATCACCTTGTATCCGAGGTCTTCGGTACAAGAGATGAGAGCCATAAATTATCAGAGATGTATTGCGTGTTGTAACTACTGAAGACGAACGCGCGGCGGGAAATGCATATCCATTGGTAATTGCGCGAATTGCGCTGCGCAGTATGAATAAAAGGGTCTCTCGTCGCGGCTGCTGCGCGCCGCGTTCAGCCATATATTCGTATGTAATCGTAAATATATGTGTACAAAACATAAAGCAATGGTAAATACACGCGAAACACAATCGTCGAATACGAAAAAAAAAAAAAAAAAAAAAAAAAAAAAAAAAAAAAAATGGCCGACGCATCGACGCACCCAACACATCGGCACATCCATTAATTAGACGGTCTCTCCCCTCCTTCAGCCACCGCCGGTCCTCATTTTGTAAAATTATTCATTATTTCTCGTCATAATATCGACGAACCCATCTGCACGTCCGCTATCATAGCCTATGTGTAATGTATACCCCGCGGACGCAGTCGGCGTGAAGCTTTAATTCATTGTCGTGATTCGATCGTATCCCCGTCTTTTACAACAGGATTTCGTTTGCAATAGACATGACGCGATTACAAGTTGCGATTTGTTTTATTAGTTTGCCGTTCGTGATTAACATGTTCACCTGTTTTTTTTTTTTTTTTTTTTTTTTTTTTCATAAAACGCGACAAGACGAAAAATTGAACATTGAAATTCGTTTTATGCGAAATATGAATGAAATCAGAATTTTTAACACGAATGGTACTCGTTACGTGAAAAAAATCGAAAAGGATGTTAGGGAGATCGGGACGAGTCGAAACAAACGCAGTAAAAAAATAATTGTTTCGCGCAGCAAGAATGGCACTCTAAATAATCATTTACTGCGTTTGTTGCAATTAGCCCCGGTCTCCTCAATCACGTACCCTTCTCGCGTATAACTGCACAACGGACTCATCGAAATGACGGAAAGTTACGAAAATCTACTTTAACTACGCATCAATGAATATTCTCGACTATGTGGTCGAAAGTTTGATTTCGCTACGCTTCGGAGAGAGAGCTAATAACTTTTATCATCGGCGTTGGGGTGAAGCAAAAAGAAACTGCGGATCTGTTGGGAAATCGAAAACTGACGCTAACGCGTCTTTTTATATGTCGCAATGACAGCATCAATCGAAAGAAAAGTTTAACATTGAAGTGAGATTCCGCGATGAAGATTTGACGATGAGAATCTTAACAAATTGCTGGAGTAAAATAAAAATTTTGGATCCCCCAGCGCAGTCAACGTATAGGATACTAATTGTCCGGGAGATTCCCGAAATCTTTTTATCCCGCAATTTCGTCACTGGTTGGTATTAAACATCATTGCGCGGAGTCACGGTGACCAATGACCGCATACACCGTTTAAGGTTATGTCGCTTCGCGTTGATTTCGCAAAAGTTCGAGAAAAATGAGAGAAAATTTGCAAATACTTCTCGATGTTATAAAAATCTGAAAAAATGCATGCATATTAAAAGTACTGAAAAAATTAATTTTGCATAATAATAATTCCAAAATATTATTAACAAATTGATGGAAAAATTAATTTGTCAACAAATTTCCCGGGAATCCAACTTTTTTCTAAATGAAAATGATTCGTTCATTTTTCCGAATACGTATGAATTTTTTCAGATTTTTCAATTTACTTTGAATTTTGTGTTTTTTCACACATTTTTTCTATATAAAAAAAAAAAATTCAAAGTAAATTGAAAAATCTGAAAAAATTCATACGTATTCAGAAAAATGAACGAATCATTTTCATAAAAAAAAAAGTCGGGTTTCCGGGAAATTCAATGACCAATTAATTTTTTCATCAATTTGTTAATAACATTTTGGAATTATTATTACGCAAAATTAATATTTTCAGTACCTTCAATATGCATGAATTTTTTCAGATTTTTATAACATCGAGAAGTATTTAAATTTTTCTCTCTTTTTTCTCGATCTTAGGTATGCGAAATGAACGCGAAGCGACATAACTACCTTATGAAACCGAATTATCGGCATTAACAAGAAGGAGACCGGGGCTAATCGAAACACCTACAGTAAAAGTCGAATCATTCTTCCAGCAAGTATGGCACTCTGCGGAATCAGAGAGCATAACATGGTAAACAATTTTTTAGAGTTTCATACTTCGCTCCGAAAAATTCCAATATTTTTTTGCGACGTTTTTTCCGTTTTGTCTCGTGTTTCAACAAACCCCGGTCTCCTGCATACAATTCCGTTAGCGCGACTTACGGTACTCGCTAATTTCAGATTTAATCAAAGAAAAAAAAAAAAAAAAAAAAAAAAAAAAGTTCATAATACAAATCTGAAAACGATAAAAATAAACTATAATTAGAAGGAGCAAATCACTTGCTGCTCCCTGACGTAGCACTTTGGGAATCTCCTCGGCGTCGTGACGTTGCGTAATCGCGAACTTCCTCGAGAGAGAGACTCGCGACAGGGTCACGTGTCCGTCAAAAGTCCGTCCTCGTGAGAGTCCGAATAAACATGAGGGACACGAGTGTTGTGTGTCGCGAACCAAGTGATCCCCTCAAGTTCGAGAGAGCAACTACGGTTATGCGCGATACATGACTTCGTTCGATACGTGCAAACGGCGATACTTTCTTTTCGATGTATTCCCTAACGAAGGCGATCGGAAAGGGAGGAGGGGACGGAGAGTACAAGTGTAGAACTCGGAGAGCCATCGGTCCACGTGTTTCACGACACGTTTCTTTTCCGATTCTCTGAGGCAACGCGCGCGTCCGATTATGCAACGTCTTCTTTCACTCTACCGACTCTCACTCGCTTTTCTGAATATATCTATACGTATAGAACGCACACTCTACGTGTAGCGAGATGAATGAGACAAAAAGCCAATTCGCCGAAACAACGCGACCGGCTACTTGGAAACACGTTACGTGATTTTAAGTTTGTATTTCATATGTATATTTCTACCTATATATAAAAAATCGAGCGAAGAGAAGTCCGGAGAACGCCCTGGAAGTCCGGTAATAAAGTTACGTGATCGTCACGTCGAAATGCGTATCTCCCTATGGAGACGACGAAGAACTCGTGTCTTACGCCCGTCTTATGTATGCCACGCATTTACCAAAGAGCCACAAGGACGCGAGCGAAAAAAAAAGATAGAAGAAGAAAGCTGCTTTCGACTCACGACGTTAGGCAGACTTGCGCGCGCAGGCATCAACCTCGTGCAATCGCGACGGTACCAAATGGACATTAATTGTATTGTTTATGAAATCCTAAAGTGTTAACAGGAAATACCTTATTTTTTTGTGGAAATAGTAATCATCGGCGTTTAACTGAAAGGAACGTCAATATGTTTGTCAAATGAATTTAATTAGCTATAGAATGGACCGGAAGACATCCGGCAAAAAAATTAAATAGCAAAAAATCGAAGACGTTATAATGAATTCATTAAGTATGGACTCTAATTCCACTGAGAGCCATATATGCGCCACGTGGGACCTTTGATTTCGTGTTTATTAGCTGTTTTTCACGCCGTCGCGATCTCCTCTATTTTACGGTTCATTTTTTGGACTCTTATCGCAAGGGATACATTTTAATTTTTTTTTTTTTTTTCGATTTTATTAGATGTGTTTCAAGTCGCCGCGATCCTCTTTATTTTGCGCTTCATTTTTTAGACTCGTAACGTAAGGGATAAATTTTTTTTTTTTTTTTTTTTTTTTTTTTTTTGAGATTTGGATGTTGGATGACTTATAGTGTGAGAAATATGGAAAAAAAATGTGTAATTTCGTGTAGTCTACGAGAGTTTTTGTGTTACGATTTATATTGAAGCTTTTTCACCGTCTTCCGTCACCTTACCGTCTTCTACATGTTCAGAATTATATCCCTCGCGATGTAATAGCGGCGCAATACACATTTGCGTCTTCCCGACGCGTCTTCGCGGTCACGATCGAGACCCTGAATTCATTCACTCGTTCGTTCGATCCCCGAGAGTTCAATGCACGAGACTTACAGAGAGAAAGACAGTTATCGCTGTGAAGTCGCGCTGCGTGGGAGGAGTAAATGTAACTGCCCAACCGGAATGCTTAATGCCGCACAATAGATACATATATTCTTTTACCGGTCTAATATACATTTTGAACGAAAGTTATTTGTTTGTTTGGCTATTTTTTTTTTTTTTTTTTTTAATTCTGATTTTGGAAGATAATAGACGGGGTTTTCATACAACGCAAATCGAGTTGATAGTGTCATACGTGTTGCCGCGTGTCCGCAGGGCTTCACGAACGCGTTACGGTTACCGCAGGTCGGTGACCCGCAGGACCGAGACTTTGGAAATACGAAATCGACGAACGAGTGGTGTGTTAAAATAATTTTATAAAAATTTGAAAAAATGATTTTTAACAATAATTTCATAAAAATAAAAAAAAAAAAATTTTAACGATAAATTTACAAAAATTTGAAAACATTATTTTTAATAATAATTTCATAAAAATTAAAAAAAAAAAATTTAACGATAAATTTACGAAAATTCTTTAAAAAATTGTATTAACAATTAAGACAATAGCGAATTGCTCAGCCATAATATGTGAATAATGATTTATGAAAAAAATGATTTTTAATCGAACAAAAAATGAAAAAATATTGGAAAAATGAAAGATACGATCGTTGCTTTGTACAAAAATAGAAGAAGTTCCGAAGGTTGCTTCGCGAAGTGGGACTCGCCGCGTTAGCAGAATTCTTCTATAGGTTGCAGGGATTTCCGCGTGTACATGATAATGCGAATTCCTGACTCACGCATTGCTTCAGGCCACACGAAGATCAGAATAATAGATATCGCGCCTGTGTGTACGCAAGAGAACAAACGATTGAAGAATGCCGGGCTTTTTGGCGGTATGAATACATCTACACAACCGCGATATCTCCTAATAAGATAGTGAAATTAATCAAAAATGTTTTATATTTTGCGAATTACTATTCAAACCCTATGAATTATTAATAAATCAAATCTTAGGATCGTAAAAACCGAAGAAAAAAAACTTGTGAATGTGTTTGCGTCTGTAAAGAAATTCACTTTCGTCCAAAAGGATCTCAATTATTCGTCTAATGAAAGTACACGAGTAAATTTGATTTTACCGGCAATATTCAACAAGTCAATTTTTTTTTTTTTTTTTTACTAAAAACAAAGGAAATCTCTGTAAAAAAAAAAAAAAAAACAAAAAAATCTGTTGGACTCGAGAACCAGCTGCAGGGAGAGAATCAACTGGTCGATCGTAGCATGCTATGGGGTAAATCCCAAGGTGTTCAGGGTTACTGATACCAGACGGTGGGTGAGCAGATACATACTGTACTGCATTCTACTACACTATGGATATACATAAGACTACAAAGTATAGTTATACACCCACTGGTATATGATGCTCTGCATAATCGTCCGAACCAGACGCTCGAGGTTCAAGGTGACTATAGAAAGAACCCGCATTCCTTCGACTCGTCCCTTCGGCAAGCGTGTGCGGATTCACTCTCGTTTAACCGGCTGAATTGAGCAATTGCGGAGGGATTCGATTGCGAGTTGAAATGGAAGGAACCGCAGGTAATATCTGTTGTAACGTGAATTACGAGCAATGAGCGATACCGATTCCCATTACAACCGCACTACTGTGTTTGTATATAAATAATAAAAAAAGACGAAGCAACGATGCGAGAGATTCCATAGATATATAACGATGATTGCGGGACGATATAGCAATATCATCGCGGAGCGCGTAGTCTCGAAAGTATGAAGCATGTAATACGCGGCTATAAAAGCTGTCGAGTTTCGCAGGAGAATCCGGGTTCGATACTTACAGTCTCGCATTTACAAATATTTATGTACATACATATCGACCATAGATAGCCCGTGGGCTGAATGGATGCGTGTTGTGTATTATTATCTCGTTCAGAATACGGGCAACAGTCGCAAACTCGTCGCCCACGTGCCTGTTGTTCTGTTCCTAAAAGTATCTACTGTCGCGTCCGAAGATCGGCCGATTGTGTGTTCTCCGCCCGGCGTTCCGAAATGAATCTCGAACGCATACTGACGCGGGCATTGCGTGTGATAGAATAGTGGGGAAGTTGTGACAAAAGCAGTATTTTCAAAAAGTACACTAAAAAAAAACGATTTGTTGGAAGAACTAATGATTCGTTCGAAAAACTAATAATCCATTGAAAAAATTAAAAATTAGTTGAAAAAACGAATAATTTGAAAAACTAACAATTAGTTCAAAAATCTAATAATTAGTTGAAAAAATTAATAATTAGTTCGAAAAACTAAAAATTAGTTCGAAAAACTACAAATTAGTTGAAAAAACTAATAATTAGTTGCAAAAACTAAAAATTAGTTGAAAAAACTAATAATTAGTTGCAAAAACTAAAAATTAGTTGAAAAAACTAATAATTAGTTGAAAAAACTAAAAATTAGTTGAAAAAACTAAAAATTAGTTGCAAAAACTAATAATTAGTTGCAAAAACTAATAATTAGTTGCAAAAACTAAAAATAAGTTACAAAAACTAAAAATTAGTTGGCAAAACTAATGACTACTTTTAAGGAAAGAATTTAACAGTTAGTTTGTCCAACTAACTATTAGTCCTCGTAACCAATCTTTTTTTTCGGTGTAGAATAGGATAGGCAAATGCTGAGTCATTTATCTTATACCCGAACTGAATCAAGAGATGTTCAATGTGTTCACAAATAACTGAACATTCTGTACCTTTATTAGCTAAACGACAGTCCTCTGCTGGATTTAGCAGCAAATATCCTTTCAGTCCATCCAAGTTTTCCAGTTCAACTCTTACGTCTCCTTTGTTTCCATTGAGTCCTTATTTCAACGGATTTGTCAGCGAACAGTCAGCGAACAAGGAATACGAAGTAAGTTTGCTTTACAGAATAGAGGAAGAAGGAAGCGGACTTCGGAGAGCACGCATTAACAGAGACTGCGCGATTAATTTAATCGCCTGGACAATTTACTTAATGCTGCGCCCAGCGGGTGCGGCCGTGAACGGAAATTGGTGGTGAGAGGCGGAGAGAAGGGATTGCAATCCCTGAAGCGAAGCCAATCCCTTTCGACCTCGAACCTGCGTTCCAAAACGATTGATCTTTCGATCGGAGAATAGTGCTCTGCTGGCAATCGGGGATCAGGAGAGCCGACAGGCAAAGCAAGCGTACGCACGCGTATTCGTGAAAGTGTGGAATTTCAGCAGCATCTTTAAGGTACAGTCCAAGCTCCGTATTCTTAACTCCCCTTAACTTAACTGATCCTTTATTTTCACTCGTTACCATGACAACGAGTTACCTTAACTGTATTTCCCCTGAGTCAGTTTCCCCCACTCCAAGCGGAGCCTATTTCGCAAAATGTGAACTGCGCACGCGCAGCAGGTATAAGGTGACTTCGTACCTACGGACGCGTATACCCCTCGTTGCCCTTATTCGCAGCAACTGACCGGGAGTAGGGACGATAGGGGAAATACAGAAAAGGGAACGGTTCCGGTCCCGTCGAGTTAAGAATACGGAGCTTGGGCTGTAATAGCGGATTGAGGACATAGAGCAACCCAACCCTTGCTGGCAACAAGATGTGTAGATATGTAGAAAGAAACATCAGAAGACTATCAAGAGCAGTGAATTCTGAATTACAGAAAGAGGTCAAGAAAAACAGTCCAAATACGCGGTGATCCCTCATCACTTGCTACTGGATATGATTGAAGTTCTACCAAATCCGTTCAGACTTCTTGCACTTGCAAAGTGATGACTAGAAGTGGATGAATTGTTGATGACTTCATTGAAATTCTTGATGTTTGATATTTCATTCTTTCCGATTGGCGGTAATCCTTATCAACATTTGGCGAATGCACAATTAGATTCCAATGCAACCTCATCCAATAGAACCCAAACAGTTCGGAAGAACGCCACAAGGATTACAAGCGTCGATTTTGTTGCGACAGAAAATGTGAGGCTTTGCGTAAGTGATGCTACTGCAAGACTATATACCACATTCTGCTCGTGCTGCTTCTCGTTTCCACATAAGACTATTGCCGATCGATCGAACGCGCACACGCGAGGGTACTAAAAGTTGCACATTTCTAAAACGTTGCTGGCTTCAGTCGAAACAGGTGCATGGAATCGTACTGTGCATCAGTAAGAAACGACTAAATCACAAGAGACATTCATACATTGGTTTTTATTCGCTGGCATATGCATGCGCGAGTAGCATTAACGGACCTAAATCAGGGGATCAGGAAGCTACGGGTCCAAAAGCGGTCGTCGGCCTTGTCTTGCCGAATAGAGTCAAATAGACCGACAGCGAAGGACGAATGTTCCCCCCGCTCGCCGACTTGCGGAACACACCGTCGATCTTGAAAACAAGACACGCAACCGCACACATGGATTCGAGTCTATTTTTTTTTTGTATTTATTCTTTTCGAAAACCTAAAAATGGACGGAACAGGATCTTCGCTATGGCACAATAGGGAATAGACAGCTGCGAGTTGTTCGACGACTCTGCGTTCGTTAAAGCGTCTTATGACTGCGATGCAAATATCGCGCGGACTTATGATATCATCGTTTCTCCAGTGAACGACGTTCTATGTAGAATCGGGACTCGGATTCTTTTCTACTCCTCCTGTCGTTCCTTCCAGCAACGAAATTGCGGAAGTATTCGCGACGTAAGCTACTGAGGTTAATGCTATTGGACCACTTCCGGCATAGTACTTTGAAGTAACAATAGCCGGCAGGGATTCGTCGTCCATTAACTGATATCCATCAGGCGAAATTCATTGTAATGGTGAAACACTTTTTTTCAAAAGGACCTATCGTCTCGTCTCACGTATAGAAGCAGAACTATCACTTAGTAAAATCGATTCAACGTTCAAAATTGAAGACTGGTTACGATAATCGATTTTTTTCTTAATAAAAAAAATAGTTATGCCGAATAATTCCTAATATTTTTTTTTTTCTATTTATTCTCAATAATATTCCAAAAAATTCTCAATAATTTAATAAAAATTATTCAATGCTCAATTATTGTTTTTTATACAGCCGACATGACGCATTAAGAAATGCAGAAAATCCGTAATTCGAACCCTAATCAGTACGATATTCAGAAAAAGCATTTTTCACAGCGCTCGCTTCGTCAATAGATGTTTATTCTTCGAGATATCCTCATTCGTTGAAACGTCGCAGTGCCAACAAATGTGAGACCATTTCGGTCAAAAAAATAGGTGTGTTATAATACGGGTACCGGTTCACGCAAGGATCAAGGACGACAAGAAGGGTGATGGCAAATTCGAAGGCGATCGGCTAATAATTCCTTTGATCGGAATGACCGTTGAGATGAAATGGTTATTAATTGAAAGTGAACCAAAACTTCAATTTTTTTTTTTTTTTTTTTTTTTTTTTTTTTTCAAAAAAGTGTACGAAATAAACGTGTCTTTTCGCTTGATATCTTTTATTTCAGATTCCTAAAAATTTCGGCGCGTTTCTTTAATAATAATAATAATATTAATATTCTTTTTTTAATACATTATTTTAAAATATTATAATGAATATTTATTATTATTTTAAAAATGAGTGATAATCATCGAAATATTGGTGTTTTTGGTAAAAAAAAAAAAAAAAAGAAAAAAAATCAACACTTTTTTCGGTCCAAAATTATAATTGTCAAATTAAAGTCGCAAATATAAGAGTTTTCGAGAGAAAAGGAGAAAAATGTGATTTAAAAAAAAAAATGTAACATTTCTGTAAAAAATGGAAAATCGATATTGAGATCGGTGCCGATACGCGTAAAATGTTTTTTTGTGCCTTTTATGGCTTAATCGATTGTGCCCCTCATCGTAAAAATATACATTGTTGTTGGACGTGAATTCAAGGTTCTGCGCTTCGATTGCACAGACATCCCGTCATTAACTGTTGCGTTATACTTTTACTCCAAATTTCGACCGTGAGGAAAGTTACATTAATCGAAACCCCGTGTTTATCTTCTTACCTTGCGGGATTCGCGGGTAGCCACTTACATTCGGGAACCGAGTGGAGATATAAATACGACTCGCGCGATGATTTTCAAACAAACGCGAGGGGTGCAAGAATCGTAATACCTTTTCCCCGCAGTGCACCAGTTGTGATCTTTAATCACAAATTTTGTGGCATATTGATAATCACAAGTTGCGCGAAACGAAATTAAGATAATACACTGTGCGCGCGCACTGTGCGCGCGTTCATTCGAGATGAGAGCAAAGAACAGAGAACACTACACGACCGTCCGCCCCTCAAATGTACCTTACTACCTCCTCATTATTTATACGCGTACGCGTACATAGGAATACTTTTCACCTTGGGAAACCGGAGCTCGAAACAGGTGCCCCACCACTCATGAATAGAATCGGAGCAAAGAAACAGCAATCGCCGTATCCACTATACAGGGTGTCTGGGAAGTTGCCGATTAAATAACTACAGGTCACGATTTTTACGATGAAAAATCATAAAAATCATGTCGATCCTATATCACTCGCATTATCATTATTTTTTTTTCTCCAAAAAAAGTAATTACACCGTAATTATATAATGTTTTTTAAACCAAACGATTATACGATCGTTTTTCGTAATTACCGATTTTCATGATACAAGGGGATCATTAAAGTTGATATTATTACTGTTTTTGCACGGTAATTGAGAGTCTGAGACCATTGTATGGATTCTACAGACACCTTGTATTTAGGAGACCAATCGAGAACATCGCTCCGATGTTTTACACGACCGGTACGATCTGTATCGGTATCCACGACCTCGCAATGCCTCGCTGGCTAAACGCGTTTCAGGAAGGAAGTGAGTCCTTGTCGGGCAATAGAGCGGCCCGCCACACTCTTTCGCGGCGGTACAGCGGCCGCGATTCTGATCGGAATACCTAATTGGATCTGACCGGCGGGAACACATATGCGGAGACTGTTTGCATGAGCGTTTATCGATCTATAGCCGATTGCACGGAGTGTAGAGAGTAAATAAATGGAGCGAAGGAACGAGACGAAAGACCGCGTACGCACTTAACTTCGATACCGATTGTATCTACAGACTGTTTTCTCGGCTTTGCTTCGTTCAGCTCCTTTGCCGCCCACCACCCCCTATCCGCTATCAAATAATAATGCGGACTACCGAGACAGGTATTATATTTTCTGCACGATTTATTTCCTAACTGCCGACATTTAACTAGACGAATCGGACGAAACTCGATTGTATTTCAGATTACGATACAGTAGTTTTGTTTTTTTTTTTTAATATGTATTGCAGTATATCGTTATCCGAACCGAAATGCATTTATATGGTTTTGATATGCGACTGTTGCGAGGGGTGAATAGATTTTACATCGCGGAATTGAATGCAATAATAATGCTTCGTAAAGTCTTCGATCTTTTTTTTTGGGGTTTGTAAATTTTCGGATAGTCGAAGAGATCGAAAATTCTTGTGCTCTTCGATAATAATATAGAAAACTTCCTTAATAAATTTAAAAAAAAATTTATTTGAAATTAAATTTTTTTTTTTGTTTTTTCTTTAGATATTTAAAAAATGTTGTTCTGCGATTCCTGAAGTCTGTTTTAGACGACAATTTATAAAAATAATGCATTAATGCAGATACATCGAATTATTTTGGTTTGAAAAACTGACGATTAAAGGAGTGTGATAAGAAAATTATATTAACAAAAAATAATTCACATATTAGTCGGAAAATAAAAAAAAAAAAAAAAGTTTAAAGAAATGTATTACACACTTTTTCCTACGACGTTAAAAATGTTCATAAAAACATATTTTTCAAGAAGAATCCGCGTACAAAGTTTCATTCATTGAAATCGACTCGCGCGCGACTGAGAACATCTCTCGTCGTCGTACCGACTTATTGTTCTAATGAAGTCGAATGGTTTCCATCGTAAAAAAAAAAAAAAAAAAAAAAAAAAAAAATTAACAAGGACATTATTTCGGCATTGATGAGGACGAGAAGTCATGGAAAATATACAATTTCATAATCCGTGAGAGTTGAAAACGTGAGAATTCTCGCGATAGTTAAGTGTAGGTGTTTGCTGCGCACCTTCGCTAGAGGTACACCGGTGGTACCCGGCATTATAGTTGAAGGTGCTCGGCGCAGTTACCGCTGGTAGTTTAACTCGATTCAACTGGCTTTAGCCTATGTACAGTCTCCGGTTCGAGAGACCACATTACCCACTGTACCAGCAACCCGGATGTCACGAGCGATATACCATAAAACTTTCAGCGAGTTCTCGACTTAGTTATCGTCATCGAAGTCCGGGCCCTCGAGATTGGACTATTCATTCGCGTTTACGAATCGTTATATTCGCTACGGGTACCGGATTACGAGCTTAACTCGTACACAATATACGAAAATATCCGGCTTCGATTAACGAGTTCCGAAGAGCGCTACGAAATTCCACTGCTGCCACTAACGGGCAATGAACATTTTTTTTTTTTTTTTTTTTTTTTTTTTTTCATCTGATTATTTCGGTACGCGAAGGGGTCAATCGATTAAAGGATCTATAACAAGATCACGAAGAATTATAATGAAAGCCGACGGGGTTTCGGGTAATTAACAGTTACCGACAATTGTATCGCAACATCTCGCGAAAAAAATCGCGAAGCCTTGAAGAGTTAGAAAATAATTAATTGGCCGTAATTATTAAAGTTTCGCTGCAATCGAGAGAACGCCATTTAGCAATAGATCTACCGACGAATGTTAATGTTATCTGTATAGCAACGTTTTTTTAATAAATTCAAACCTTTAGAATAGAAAAAAAAAAAAAAAAAAAGAAAAAAATGATTATTGTTATTCTACTTGACAGCATCGTTTCTTACGATCTCTCGGCTCCGATACGTAGTTTGTTAACGCTGCGAGTTGCAAAATGGTTTTTTCAGTTACTAAACAATGAAAACCGGCTGAATAATTGATAACGTGAGCGTCGACTGGAACGGATCGCGTAACGTCACCGCGGCACAACGGCCATAGGCTGTAAGTCAAGAAATGGCCATAATCGACGTACCGAACGCTGCGGGAAGGAGCGAATTAACATGTCAATGTTGGGGAAGAGTGGGGCGACGGGTACATACCAGCGGCAGGGTAGACGTCTTTATGCTGCAATAGTAGAAGCAATAGAAGCATCGCAACGCCTGCCTGCTACAGACGCGGCGGCAGCAGAAGCAACGGAGGCGCATAAACAAATCGCCTCAATGCATTCCCGCGCGTTCTTTCTCGCGCGCACAACACTTTGCTAACCCCGAAATATCGCAATTGTTCGCGGAGAAATTTGTCCCAAATACGTCGAACTTTGGATGCGTCGAAGATTTCCAATCGGTCGGATAACGGCGAAAAAAAATAGCGAAAGGTATTGATGTTAAAAATTGATCAAAAAATTTAATCTTTGCTCTCAGCTAATCGGGTGACGAAAAACTATCGATCTATTAATGGAATTCTAGCAATTTTTTTTTTTTTTTTTTTTTTTTTTATTAATATTTATTTATTTATTTACTATGGGGGAACGCAATAATACTGAAAGTTCGAAATGAGAATTATGATATTATTGTGTTTTTAAATTGAAAAAAAAAAAAAAATTGAAAGAAATTTTTTTTTTTTTTTTTTTTTTTAAATATATAATGAAAATGAAGTGCTGAGATGAAATTCGGTATTTCGCGAAATAAAATGAATTTTACAGAAATTTTGCATTAAATTCATAATTAATACAAAATTAATATAAACATTAGAGGAGATTTCGGAAATTTTATTCACGACACTTCGTTACCTTTTGTTTCGAACTTATTATCAAAAATTCAGTGGATCACAGCGGTACTTATCGCGTTAGTCGGCAACCAAACGATTACTGCTATTGTTACCACCAATTACATGGAAATGCGACGATAACCGCATTACGTATGCAAACCCGCATCTTTTTTTTTACGATTATTACGCTGTGTAGCTTTCTTTATTACGTTATACGCCCGTCGGGTCGTCACGTATATTTGATAAGCAGAATCTCGCGACGATGGCAACGTCCAGGGACCACACGTTCGCGTTTTACGCTCGAGCGCATGAATATAATTTAAAAAATCGCATTACTAACGATTCGTCGTTATTGCCATCGAAAAGAAAAAAGTACCATTTTTACGATATCAATTTTTTTTTAAATATAAATAAACACAATTTTAAAAAAATCGTTCATTTACCATACGATATTTGATGAACAATTCACTGAAAAAAAAAAAAAAAAAAAAAAAAAAAAAAAAAAAATTCTGAACAAAAATCGATCGTATTTTCCCAAACGATTTTTTTTTACGTCACTAACGCCGCGTCACATCGTAATTAATTCATTTTTTCGTGAAACCATCGTGATGCATAAATATTCCGTGAAATATCCAAGGTTCGGATCTCAGAAGAAATAAAAACAATGATTTCATTCATCGACGCGCGCGAGAAGAAGTGCGGCATGCGAGTGACAGAGAGAGAACTCGTGGGGAACGAAGGAACGGAAGTAACGATCGGATAATTCACGTCCCTCAATGCTCTGGGTATCTCATTCGCGGTTTCCAACGTCCTTGCGCCGCGGAATAGAGCCCGCAGCGTGTCCGGTCCGTAGAGATCGACGGAATGTCCCGAGTCTTGTTCTTCGGGTCTGAGGAAGAAGAAAGATCGGTCCGGGTCCGGTGGACCCGGCGAGGGAGAAGCAGCGGCAAGCGGCAAGCAGTGAGCACAGCGAGAGAAGCAGGTAAAGCAGTCGGCAAGGCATATGATCACCTGCGCGCGGGTTCAGCACAGAGTGGGAGATGCGAAGGTATATAAAACCGATCTTAGCGAGCGTAACAGTCAGTCCAAAGGCCAGATGCGGCGGCTCTAGTCGCACGCGTGCGAGAGAGACGATCTCTAAACGGCGTGCGGTCCTCAGCAGTGATTCTGTGCCGATTTTCCGACAAACGGTACAATCGGTTTTTATCTCAAATTAATGAGAAAAAAATTGATTGTTGTTATTGTTTTTTTTTTTGTATTGTATACAAGACTCTGCAGTCTCGATAATTCGTAAACAATTCGAGAAGTGAAGAAAAAAAAAATTACCGAAAAAAAATCGACACGATCGAGGAGTTTCATCAATAAACGCTTCCAGTTTGAAACACGTGCGGGTGAATGAGACGAGGAATCTTCGTGGCGGTGAAAGAGACTAAATTACGCGTTTGTTTTTAATTTTTTTTTTTTTTTATTTTTTTTTTTTTTTTAAATCGATAACGTGATCGCGTTGCCAAGTATACAAAGGATAGTCAAAGCACAGAGCACAACAATACCGATATATTATATATCGAGGAGGAGAGGAAGACGAATCGATTGACGGATAGAAGAGTCGTAGGTCTTCGGGATTTTCACTCGATAATTATCGTCAATCGTAATCGGCAAAAGATAAAAACCGAAAAAATCGGTAACGGATCGAACAAAGAAAGGATTGAAAATTTTAAAAATCGAAACACATCGATCGACGGAAATCAAGTGTTCACTTGTTGTCGTCATCCTCGGCATCAATCAATATGAGGAATAACCAATTGTCCGGTATTCGGATCAACGTCGAGGACGTTTCGACCGGCAGACCCGACGATCTCGACCTCGAAGTAAGTTTAACGAGCAACCGCCACTCTGATGATATATACATTCCGTATTGACGTGAAAAACCACCGGTGAAAACGAAAAACCTCCCATTGAGGTTATAATCTCGTTGACCGGTTCGTTACCGGTGACGATATACTCCGAGATCGTTAAAACTATTCAAACGGCAATAAAATGTTTCGCAACGTCGGCGTTGCCGATAAATTTCCGTTGTTGACAAAAAAATAAATTGTTGACTATATTTTTTTTTCTAATTTTCGTAACGTCAGTGTCGTCGGTAAAAAAATGTCATTTTTGCATCAAATATATTTTTACGTAATTTTTTTTTTTTTTTTTTTTTTTTTCTTTTTTTTTTTTTTTTCGAATAAATTTGATGAAATATCAAACACAGCTGAGGGACGCGACGATTTCGAATAAAAAATTAAATTAGTTAGAAAGGATTTTTGAAGATACGTTCAATCTTCGCCGCGACAGCTATACGACTTTCTATACGAAATTCTCTTCCGGTTCTCGTAGCGTAGTTGCCGATCGCGCAAAGATTGAATCGATATATCTCTAATTCTGCGGTGTCAGAAGTCGGACTCGACCGCCGGATTATTGCAGCGTTTCGCGCTGTGAGACTCAATTGACTTGAAACCCAACAGCCGTTGTATTCTTCCCCGAGGTTTCGGAGACTTTCACACGAGTGCAAAGCTTGCCGCACGTCGGTGAAGCGAAACTGTTGAACGGCCGGCAAGCGCACGCAGACCCACACGTAATCGCCAGCCGAGTGTCCCCCACCGCAACCCCCCCGTCGCTCGCCTACGGCATTTCGTTACTGCAAATACGCGCGTAACGCCGAATCATTGCATTATTATTGCATCGCGGAGCGTAAGAAAATCAACTCGGAGACAATTAAAAACAGAATGAGAACAGATAATGCGATGGTACTGCAATAAATGCATTTATATATCGACTCGTAAACAATACGAAAGTCATAAATGCATCGCGCTATAGAAAATTAATGGACATTCATAATTAATAGGGATAATATATAGATATATATATATATGAGGATTTCGCTGAAACTACGATTAGCTCGATAGACGTCGAGTAATGATTCCTTTTTTTATAAAATTTTTTTTTTATTTTTAGAAACACGAAGCCGCGGGAACCGTTAATCGTATGAAATACGCGCGGGTCCCGTTCCCCTCACACCATTCGATACGACGCGCTATGCGATGATTTTTTTTTTTTTTTTTTTTTTTTTTACATTTATTTTCCTTTCGGGGATACGTTTTGAGATAACTATATTACAGTGTTGTGCATTCTTCGCGCATTGTGAATAGCTGTCCCGGATACGGATTCATTATACTCGCAAATACTTGGGACTCCGGTGGAAGAATGAAAAGAAAAGAATAAGAGATTTTTGGTTCTGTTTCTTTTTTTTTTTTTTTATCCTTTCAATAAGCAGACATGGGATGTATTCACACCAAGTTTTTGAAACTATACATTATACTCGTCTTTAAGGCAATTAACGTTCTACAAAAATATCGTCATATTTGGAATATTACGAGTTTCGTAAATTATAGAATTTTACTTTTTATTTAATATCGTTTTCAATATTTCGCATTAGTTACTGAGAAAATAATTTTTAAAAGGAATAAATCGATTTTAATTAAAAGATTTTCTATTTTTGAAATTTGACGATTTTTTTAAATATTCTATTTTTGAAATTTGACGATTTTTTAAATATTCGATTTTCGAAATTTGACGATTTTTTAAATATTCGATTTTTGAAATTTGACGATTTTTTAAATATTCGATTTTTGAAATTCGACGATTTTTGAAAATTTTCTATTTTCGAAAATTGACGATTTTCCAAATTCTCGAAATTATTATAATTTTCCATTTTGATATTTTTTGTTTGCTGGCAGACGATGCAAAAAAAAAAAGGCAACTAACTTTTTCAAGTTCTCTCCGAAATTCGCGAAAAAATTAAGCGAATAGTGAACGAAACATCGCGAAATTTAATGCGATACGCGTAGCGTGTGGTACACAATGGAAAAAATCGATTTCTCTTTGTTCTTCCGTGTCTATCCGTTTGTCACAGAAGTATCGTACAAAATTTCGACTGTCTATATTTCACCGAGTAAAATGATCATTTGGTTACGTATGTGTTAACCCCTCAGGAGGGGAGGGGTTAAGGCGACTAAAACTTTCACGAGAAACGCCAACGCGCCGCGTTGGGTCTCGCGGTTGAAAACGACTCAAGACAATCAGTCGTTTGACGAGTGTGACGGACGTGTATTTCTACGGTACATATATCATAACTCCGTATAACAATTATGAGTCGAAGGAACTTTGGGAGCCGAGAGAGTTGTTCACGCGGGAGACAATAATTGTTCACCGATAGGCGAGGCGCGGAGCAAATAGATGCCAAGCGAAGCGCTTAAGGTTTTTCGACGATAGGAGAAAGGTCTCCCGATAATCAACTAGAAACGCGTGAGATAGAGAAAATTTAAGAATTCACAGAGCTCCGCGCGTAATCGTTCGGACAGTCGTCGGATCAAAAGAAAATATTGAAACGGCGTCCCGATTACGCGGTGAATTACCGTACGTTCGCGCAAATGCGGCAATAGCAAAACCCGCCAACCAGATTCTCCGATCTCCGATGATTTGCGCGCAAAAGTTCCGCGTCAGTTAAATGATCACGTAGACTCAAGGATGTGGAGTGCACGATATCTTACTTAAGTCTCGCGATAGCCGATCTAATTAATGCAACGAACAGCTTTTACCGTTTAAACCGACCAAACATTAGTCACCCTTTTAATGACGTCAGAGGAAAATTATTTATATTTTTTTCTAACCTAAAACGATAAATTTTAAAAAATCAACAAACTCATGTGCGGCGTTTTGACGTAAAAAAAAAAAAAAAAAAAAAAAAAAAAAAAAAAAAAAAAATCGCGAAATTCACACGAATTATTTTTCTTCCGTTCAATCGCCGAGTGGACTCGCGAAAGTGCGAGATGTGTAAATTACTACGTGTATTAAATCAACGATAAATTTTATCGTGAATACCGCAGCAATACACAAGAAAAAATCATCCCGCGCGCGGAATTCCCTACGCGAGTAAAAAGTAATTCCGTCTCTCGCGGAATGTCGTAAATCGGGTTAATATCGAAAAAATTTAATGCAATTTGATTTTCACCGCCCTATCGATCGGTGAAACTCGTCGCTCGTTTTATTCAACATTACCGAAACGAAAAATGAGATGTTCGTCGGTTCAAGGATAATTCTCGGCGAGCGTACGAAGCGCGTGTACTCGCGCCGTACGCCGCTTCGGTACAGTCGATTTACCGGACGGCATTCCTGATTCAGGGAAAAAATGGAAGTTCCAAGCCCCACAGCGCGCGGTCCCGCGAGAATCAAGTTGCAACGGATACATTCTTCGCTCGCATCGCGCGCGGCGCGTTTCGCGTCCTTTGAATAAACGTGGACGCGAGAAGCCACCAACCACCGGGGTGAGGCTTCGATCGCGAGAGGCGCGGGCCGTTGACCTTTTCCGACGATAGGCCCAACGATCTTTAGTCTATGCAATAAAAGTTATTCACATCGGCATGACGAATCGTCACGACAACGTCGATTGAGGAAGGTTTTCGATTACGCTATTCGCGTCCATCATCGACGAAGAGACAAAACTAACGAATCATTAAAAAAAACGACATAAAGCTGACGAGTCTAATAACCCGTTAACTTTTTGTCATTTTTTCGAAGCCTTTCGTCGTTTATCAAAAAAAGTTTCGACTTTTCGATCGAATAATCGATAAGTCAAAATCTTTTTCCCGAAGTGCGAAATGAAAACCACCAAAAGATCGACAAATTGGAAAAAAAAAAAAAATTTATAAAATTTCATTTTTTTTATTAATAATAATGAAAAAAAATGTTAAATTTCAATTTTTTTTGCGTAAATTTTCATTTTTTTTTTTTTTTTTTTCTAAACATTCATTTTTTTTTTCTTTGCCTTTCAAATTCCGTATTATTTGTAACAAACACTCTCTACTCTTGATTTTTTTTTTTTTTTTTTCGTCAAACATCGATCCGGTTGAGTTCCGTAAATATTTTTATTTTTTTAACATCATTCGTGTTGCCGCGTAACCTTGCGAGTCCGCGGGTCGAGTGTAAGCAAAAGAATATCTCCCGAGAGCTCCGAGTTCCGAGCGTAAATCACACAGTTATCGCCTCGTTAAACTCGATCGTGATGCATCTTCGAGAGCGTACCGAGTTCGCGAAGGGAGGTAAAACGTTCGTGGACCCCGGTAGGAGAGTATCTCGACATTTATATCCTCGCGTCAATAACGATAAAGAAAAAAAAAAGTGAGAAAAAGGCTTACGAAGGAATTATCGAAAATGACTTTACAGCGAAACCTTTGCCCCGCCGTTTATGAAATTGCCTTTCATCCGTATAAGTATTGCGTGTTTATACTGTCCGCATGTCAAAACTTATAATTCCGATGATATTGCGGACGTAACGACACGCGCAAACGTCCATCTAGCAGTGTTTGCACATCTCTCCGCATTAATATTTATCCTTTATCTACAGTAGTATATGCAGAATATATATTAACATCCCATATTTTCGAGGCAAACTATACAAGGAATCGAAATCGCATCAATGAGATTTTTTTTGATGTCCGCGCCTTCGATGCAAATGCCTATGTAGTCACAAATCCCAATCGCAAGGATCGTATATCCCGACGAAAAATGTGAATTTCACCGATTCGTAATACAATAAATTTTAACACGATTCCTCCAATCGATCGTGAAGATCTTCGATTTCGATTTTCGAGTCGAAATCCCAGACGAAAATATTAATAAATTATAATTTATAAAAAAAAAAAAATAATTATTATTATTATTATAAAAAAAATGATTTTAAAATAATAATAATATTATATTTAACATAATATATTATTATTTTTTTATTTTTTTATTTTATAACAATAATAATTTTTTTTTTTTAAGAATTTAATTTTTTTAGTATATATCCCCTTTTCTGCCTGAAAACTGCAACATAACGCGTAGTAAAACATACGGCGCTCCGTTCACGAAACTAAAATCGCTCCGCGGACAAACGTTATATTATTCCAGTGCGTTTATAGGTTTCCACTTGAGACCAAAGAGTGCGAGAGAAAGGATTTGCCAAGGTAGTCAATCTGCTCGATACTTTCCAGGTGGTCTGCTTACCTCAACTCGATTGTACTTAGTTCACTTTATTAACTCGGTTACCGTAGCCATTGGTCAGCTTCTTTGACTCCGACATGTCTGATTTTTTTTTTTTTTTTTTTTTTTTTTTTTTTTTTTCTACAATCGTCTCCCCTTTCAACCAGTGGGCCACAGATCCTTCGTTGTCCTTCGAAATACGGACCTTCGCGTTTGTCATTCGCCGCGTTTCCGTTCGTAATTGCCTTCAGACATTCTATGCGTTCGCGGGAACTCTGTCTATAAGACGCGTTTCTGAAACGTTCGCGATTATCGATTTCTTTTCTTTCCTCGAAGCTACTGATCGATCGATCGATTATTATTCGAAACATCGCGACGCTGAATCTCGACAACGCGATGTCGATAAACATCGATAATTTCGATGACTATTGTCGAATTTATTCCTATCTGTCGTTTATTACGATAAACAATAACAAAATTTTTTTAAAAATTTCAAAAACGAAATTTTTTGCTCATGAAATTTTTTTTTTTTTTTTTTCTAACACTTCGAAACCTTAAAAAAAAAAACTTTCTGAACTATTCACGAACGCAAAAATAACTGAAACTCTAGAAACTTCACTGCTCCGAAAAAAAAAAAAAAAAAAAAAAAAAAAAAAAAAAAAATTACTACAGGAAGCGAATTTTCTCACCACAAGAATTGTGCTTTACGGTTCTGCAGTTACTGCGGACATCTATAGCGAAAGGAAAGGTTCAACGCCCCTGTAAAGTTTAAACGTAAATATTCTCCTTAAGTCACCGAGAGAGTAAAATGAAAATATTTCAGCAAAGCGCGTCGCGGCAATAGAACTTTGTACAACAGCGTCTCGAATCTCCTTTGAAAAATCTCCAACATCTTTCACATACCATAAAAAAAAAAATAAAAAAAAATAATATTTTTCCCGCCCGTGAGATTCGAAATCTTTATGAAGTATCACTGGTTGCGTCGTCAACAAGGTTAAGCGAACGAGAAGGCTGTTTCCGAGATTTCTTACGAGCGGACAACTCCTGTTGTCGCGATCCTGAGACGCTGGAGTCGCGACACTGCGGAGCGACTAATTCGGAAGCGGAAAAATTCTTCTCGAGAAGTCGATGAATCTCGAAAGTCCGGTGGGTTTCGCAAGCGCGAGTAGTTAGCGTTGGTGGTCGCAGCTGAAACGAGTCGGAGGTCTCTGTTTCACAGATTTGGAGAGACGTTACACTCCTCGCAGTCGTTACGTATCTAACGCAACGCGGAATCTCATATTCGCCTTCGTATAGTTGCTTTCAGCTCTTTCCGTAGTTCTGTGTCTCTATGTATTCATAATTATGTAACTATACGCCGCTAATCCACTTTAGACTGTCAAATATATATCTTTCGATGATTGAGAACGCGGCGCGGACAACTGGAATTTCTGGGATTCCCCGGACGGAATAAAAAGCCCCACAGCGATCGGTGACGAACTCTAATCGAACGCAAACTTCATACCTTTTTGTTCTCCTGTTGCTGTGACCACTGAAACGACCTCGCGGACGATACCGTGAAAATTCAATCGTCAACAGGACCCCCCGTAGTGTTTAGAATGCCAACGAAAAATTTACATAAAAATGTCACGGGGACGATGTGGTCATAAAGTATGTAATAAAAAAAAAAAAAAAAAAAAATTCAATCGAAATTTGTACGAAGCTTTCCGCGCGTCAATATATCGGAAATATTGAAAAATTTTAGGTATCGTAAAATCTTAAGATTTGCATAAATTTTCAATAAAATTATCAACAAAAACTTCAAAAAGAGTATATTTTTTAGACCCATTATATTAAAAATGATATTTTCATTCCACGAAATGTGCGAAATAAAAATAAAAAAAAAAATTAGGCGAAATTTTTTTTTTAATATTTATTTTTTATTTTTATTATTATTAAAAATTATATTGCCATAAACGATCGGTCTCCGCATGCGATCGATGTAATTCAATTTGTCGACTGCCCTCGTAATAATTAATAATATAAATTATTACATTGAATTTTTCCGATTCGATCGAATCGAACGAATTTTTCGTATTTTTCGATTTTTTGGAAATAAAAATCAATAGAGTAAACCGAATTCGAGAAAATTCATTGAAAATAGTATTTTCATTGTAATGAACACTCGGACTTCGCATGCGATCAACATAATTCAACTTGTCTACTGACCTCGTCATCTGCATCTGTGTAATAGGTTACTGTACTGTGTATAGTGATTTAGCAACGCGAGCGAAAAAATGCGACCTTCTTAGTCGTTGGATGAGCCGTAACATCGAGAATGCAAAGCACTCAAAGAAGGAGTCGTCTTTATTTACGTTGTAAATGCAAATATTCAGATTGAACAGCAGAAATGCTGGAAAAAGATCGATCGCGCGAAGAGCTGATGAATTCCCCGACTGCGATTGGCGCCGACGACCGGCTTTGCGCGATCCGCAGTCCGGTATAAACCGTATAAACAGAGCGACTTTTACGCGGAATCCACGAACTGACATTTCGGATGAGAAAACGAAAACTCGCTGGTGACGCGCGATTTTATCATAATATCGACTATATTATCAGCGATAAAGGACATTCCTCGTCTGGTATTATTTTTGGTATTACATTGGAGGAGTTGTTATAATGTTTCGAATGGTTCTCTTCGCGCGATATGGATGCGATTCAAATATTAACATAACCATCAATCGCGGTGACTCGACGCGGATATTTGGAATAATTCTGATGACGCGATAGAATGATATTTTTTATTTGTTTTTTCTTTCGTTTTGTTATTTTTCTCGATATCGAAATCAACATCTTTCGCTTTAATTGACGAGAGATATCCGCATCGTCGTCACGAGGATCGGGAAGATAACATTTCGGAAGAACGTCATTCAAATGATTCTATATATTTGACTGCGTATTTGTCGCATTTTGTCATTCAAATTCCGCTTGTGTCGCGTAAACACATCGA